>PVKE010003589.1:0-71032 GCA_004027555.1 Craseonycteris thonglongyai | reverse complement strand
ACAGTGTTTGGACTTGTTTATAAATTTCCTCCCTCTCTGCAGGCCTACATTTCTATCTTTGACATATATGATCTTAATATATCAGGATATATATCAGGGCAATTAAAAAGGTGGCAGGTAATCCAACTGGTTAATGTCTGAATTTTCTTCTCTCCCATTTAATTTCTCTAGCTTGTCTACTGACTTGCATAGTTTGTTTTGCTGAAGGAAAGCCTTTGGATCACTAAATGGATTAAAATGAAATAAAAAGAACTAGTTGTGCTTTAAAAGAACCTTAAGAATTTCCTAATGTTAAGTTCAAAAGCAACATTTTTCTCAGTGCCATTTGGCTCACAAACGTAGACTCTGGAGTCACTAAATTTGAAATACAAAAATAAGAGAGAATGAAAAAGAAGCCATTTTTTTCCAATAAGGTTAGCAACAGTTTTCACCATTTTTTAAGGACAAACTTACCAGGTTCCTCTGAGTCATATATTTACATATGTTAATTTTAAGCTTCACATCTGAAAACTTATAAAGAAAAAAACAACAACCGGTTTTCAAAGTTCTTTTTGCTGTTTTTTTGACAGTTGTTGACCTTTAGTGTTTAGTGATTTTTCTCTTTTCCTTACCCCTGCGTTGTTTTAAAATAATGGAGCTAGGCTCTTGAAATTTGAGAAAATAAGGCTGCTGGTGGGAAATCTGCTGTTTTATAGTTGCTGATCAGGCTGATAATCAGAAGAAATGTACAAAACCTCATTGGGGAGACTTCTTGCTGTCCATCACACAGGTATACATATGGTGCTCTATTGCTGCTTACCTGAAGCAGCCACTGGGTACCTTCTGGAACAAGCCCAGATGGGGTGTCCAGAGTCCGGATTGTAGAGAGAAGGTTCCCAGCACAGTGGCCCCATCATCCTGGGACATAGCAACTCCAGAGGGAGGGGTTGCCTCTTCTTGCCGCCATCTTGCCTGCTCATCTGACCCACCTATAGACCAGAGCTCAGAAAAGAGGGGGAGCCTCCTGCCAGATTCAGTAATGATGATGTTGAAAGAGAGAGAGAATAAAAATTATTTTTAAAAAGCAGCCAGGAGAGCCTTGATAGACCTCAGGGATATCAGGCAGAGAAATGATGGTTTGAGGGGCTGATCTAAGGCCAGATGGTAAAGACTATGAAGACATGATCTAAGCTCAGTGCATCTCCTTCGACTGTAAGTGCTTTGAGGGTTTGTTCTATGATGTTCTCCTCCATTGTTTTCCCAGAGCAGGCCACAAAGTCTGCTCATAGTAGATATGCAGTAAACACTCATTGCACAAATTAAACAGGAGAGGAGATAAAAGAAATTTTAACATAAAATGAAGAAATGCACTTATGCCGACGTATCAGGGATATAGGGTATACCTGCAGGGGAATTTCTTGGCCGGGAACATGGTTGAAGGCTAATGAATTATTGAGGAAGTTTCTTGTACTCTAAGGAAATGTGTGATCACAGCAGAATGTCAACAATTCTGGAATGATTTCAGTGGGCTGCCTGGAGGAGAGCGTGGACTCCCATCCTTCCCCTTATGTTGGTGGTTCTGATTCTCAGGAAGTTACCCACTTTCCTGCTTTCCTAATTGGCAACATCTATTTTCCTGGATGACTCTGATTTCCGTACAGTCACTGCAGTACAGGAGCCAATGATTCTGAAACATTTCTGACAGTATGGTATTGGCAAAGTCTTTTTCAGAGCCAAGGTGACACCTTCTCAAAAATTAATACATTAATGGTGTCATCATTGGCTGAGGTACCTGAAGGACGAAATGTGAGAGGCCAATGACCTTTCTGCTAAAAACCATAGTGCATCACTACATCCTGGTGTTAGCTAGCAAGTTTTAAGAAACAAAAGTCAGAAGCTATTCCCACTCTCCTCTCCTCTCCTCTCCTCCCCCATCTCCCATCCCCTCCCCTCCCTTCCTTTTTTCTTTGTAGTGGCATATATTGACTTATATTACGCATCCTATGGAAATTCCATATGCCTGAGAAATCAAGAGTAAAAAGGTCATCCTGTGAAGGCAGAGATTGGTTTGAAAAGACCCAGAATAAAAGAACCTGAAATAAGAAGACAGTTTATGAAGATGGAAGCCCTGATTTCTAATATTTTCCAACTGGAAGGTAACTAAGCCCAGCGAGTATTGTATCAGTCTTGGCTCAGTAGGAGGAATATTTTACAATAAGACAAACAACGCATTCCCATATTCTGGGTACCTCTTTGCTCTTTTTGTTTTGGGGCTACCTGTGAGGTAGTGAAGTTGCCAGCTGCTCACAGATGGACCCTTCAGGGCTGAGACCATGAGCCACCCCATAAGGAATATTGCTTATCAGCCTAGTTAACAACTGGGATTAACATCCTTGTCTGAATGAGTGGCTGGTTCCCAGTCTGCTGTTTCCCATTTTGACACTAGATGTCAGGGAAAGACTTAACAACCTAATTAGCAGATCTCACCCCTCTTCCCACAGAGGGAGGCTGCCCCCTGAGAGAAATTAGTTATTAAAAACTGGCAAATTTCCTATGGTGAACTGCTGGGGACACCAGGGTTCTGATGCCAAAACATCACTACCCTGTTCATGCCCTGTTAGACATACTCTTGATGCTGTTAAATCCATTTACAGAATGGGTTACATCAAGGTCATTATAGAAAACTAAATTTTGGGGGAGGGAAGAAGTGAGAACCATCAATTTACTCTTTCAACTTTATGATATATAAAAGATATTCAGTTTTACTTAGGAATAAAGAGACAATTACTATAACACAGTCATGCTCTTATAACCCTTTTTTATTAGTGAATTAGGAAACAGTGAAGCTGATGAAAAATTACATGAACGTCTCATAAGATCATTCCCATACTCTGTGGTAGTTCCTTTCATTTTGTAAAAATGGAATTTTGTTTTAAATGATATTCAGTAAGAAAAAGTGGTTTTACTGCAGAATAACTAAATCTTGACCTGCTTTAGTTGGACTAACAGATTCCCAAGGCTCTCAGCCCCTTAACAGGCTTTCGGATATAATAAAAACCGTGTGCTTTTTCATTACTGTGGATGGCAGATTAAAAACAATTTCTTCCCTCCTTCCCTCCTTCTCTCCCTCCCTTTCTCTGTCCCTTCCTCATACCCTCTCCTCTTCCTTCTTTCCTCCCTGCCTCTCCCCTCTCCCTCTCCCTCTCCCTCTCCCTCTCCCTTTCTTTCTACCTGAAAGAAGGCAATGTGAACAAACTGAAGTCAGGCCGACAGTGGTAAGGGACAAAATCAGAAAAGGCACATCATTTTCCTCATTGTGTGCACTTTCCCCCCAGTTCTAAGGGGTCCTGGCCATTCAACTAGTCTTTGGAAATAACAGTCATCTCCCCGGCCAAGATTAAAAATAGCATTCCCACAGCGGGAGGAGGGTCCACCCAGACAGGGTGCAACAGGCCCGCCTGTGGAAATATGGCCCAGGAGTCCTCTTGGTGATTCTGGAAACCATTAGATCATCATCAAAAATAGCATTATTAGTGTCATATGGGTGTGGCCTTCATTTATTTGTGAGCTGGATATTGGGCAAGTCACAGGAAACACGAGGGGCAGTCAGAGCTTCTCTGAAGGCTGACAGTGGAATCAGGAGAGACAGATGCCAACGAATCATTCTATTGTGGGGAAGCCGGATGGCTCAGTGGGTTGAGAACTTGCTTTGCAGCTCCGGGAACCAAGGATCAATCCTGGTCTCAGTCTCAGTCCCGGTTCTGGCCCCAGACCCTGTGAACCCATATGCTGAGCTGGGGTGTGGGCCCATTTGGTTCTTGCCAGGGCAAGCGGGAGGCCCCTGGTTGGGCCCCCAACTCACGGGGACATGCCTCCTATACAGGAGGCCCCTGTCCCGGTTCCTGACCTGCTTGGTCCCCATCCACCTGTGTGGAACAAAACCATGTCGAAAACTGATTGCGTACAACTATGGAGACTGCTCTGGGCCCTTCCCCTTCTCTCTGTTTCTCTCTGTCTCTGTTTCTCCCTCTGTCAAAAACAATAAAAAAAAACCATTCTAATGTTTATGACAGAAACAAGGGTTGCCTGTTGTCATGCACTGCAATTTTGACAACCCCATTCTGTTGGAACTTTCAGAAAAAAATGGATGTGAACAAAAAAAAGGGTAATTTCTTAGTGTCACTCAGATCAGAGGGTTATTCAGTCAGGAATAAAAATATGGAAGGTTGTCAGTGCTCTTGATTTAATGATTCATTTGTTGACTGATTTATTGATTTATTTATTAACCCCCCACCTGCCATTCATAGGACACATACTATGTGCCAGGCATCATTCTAAAAACTTTGTAACTATCAATTCATTTTGTCCTTAAAACAACCTAAGTAGGTACAAGTAGTATTCTCATTTTAGAGATATGTAAACTGGGGCACGAAAAGGTTACGTAACTTGCTCAAATATTGACAGCTAGGGCTAGAATTCTGGGGGGCCATTTCATTTACCTTTTCTTCTACCCAACTGGAATCCCCACCTAACAAGCCATGCATTTTCTCTTGCATGATAGTTTTATAGCTTATGATTTTGGAGTCAATCAGCCCTGAGTTTGCCTCTTGGCGCTGCCCTGTAGGAACTGTGAGTTTGGGAAAACTTCACTTAACTCTCTTATAGGGAGCAATGATAACTAATAGTAATAGGAATTACTTATCATGCTATTGTGAGAATAAAAGGAGATAACATAGCAAGATTATATGGAATCTATAAATGTTCTTGCTTCCCCTGGAAGCCAGCCTCCAAGCTCTTCTCTGATTCTCACCTCCTGATGATCATGCTTTTCTGGATTTCCTCCCACTCTGAGTAGGGCTGACCTATATAACCTATAGAATATTGCCAAAACACTAGAGTGTGACATCTGAAACTAGGTCATCAAAGACACGGTGGCTCCCACCTGCTTTCTCATTGGTCACCCACTCTGGAGAAGGCCAACTGCCATGTCATGAGGGCCTCAAGTAGCCCAATGGAGAACTTCATGTGGTGACTGAAGCCTCTTGTCAACCTCCAGCATCTGCCTGCCAACACCGTGAATGAGCTGCTATCCTGACAGCAACACCACTATCTGAATGGTCTCATTCGTTTCTTTGTTCACTTGTTTTTTGACCTCCCCCCACGTCACATAAGTTTCATGAGAGCAGGGGCTGTCTTGTTCACATTGAAGAGTACTTGGCATAGAATAGAGGCTCAATAAATCCAGTGAATAAACTTCTCAGACTTGGTTTTATTGGCTCTAAAATGAGACCATGCATGGCCACTCTGTAGAAATCACGTATAGATTACAATCAGTAGGAAAGCAGCAGCACATGTTCTTGGTATGTATTAGGATCTCAATAAATGTGACTTCCCGATCTCTCTTGCCTGTATTGTGCATGCATCTCAAGCTCCCTACAGCGATAAGAATTCCCAGCTTCTAGCCCTGGTTTCCTCCCTAGACTACTCTGCTTTCCCTCACCCCTTCTCATCAATGTCCTGCTCTAATTGCTGGTGTCTATACCCCTATTGGGCCTGCTCTTTTCGGGTCTCTTCCACAGTTGTTAGTGTAAGTGTGCCCTCTGCTGTCCACTTCAGATACAACACATTGTGGAGGATGGGATGATGAGTTACTGAAGAAGAGACCTATTTATGGGTCATTCTCAAGCAATTTCAAGAGGGGAGATACCAGCCCAAGTTCGGATAAAAGTTTGGACCATAAAAACTCTGGTCTTTCCTTATCCATTGTTCATGAAATTCGGAACCTCCTTCTGTGATCTCATTGCCTGACCTCACTCAGTTCAGGATCAAGTATCTCCTCTGAACTACTGTTTCCTCTCATCTGAAAAAACAAAAACAAACAAAAACAAAAAACAAAAAAACAGCCTCTAATCAATTTCCCTTCCACATATTCTCCTCCTCTAAGTAGATCATCATTTTCCTAAAGTTAATGTTTTCTTTGTCCATTACTCTGCTCAAAAACATTCAATGGCTCCCCAACAGATGAAGAATGAAGTCCCATTTCCTCAGCCTGGCATCTCAGCTCTTTCAGACCTTCAAAGTCTGGATTCAAGCTCCATCTGCAGTTTCAGTCTCTTCTACTCTCCCTTGCCTCCCCCAACTTCATACGCTTATATGTCCGGCACTTGACCATTTCCCCAAAATCTGCCTCTACTTCATCAAAACCGTGTCCACCTACATGCTGTTGTCTGTTGCTGAAGTGCTGTCCTTTTACTTTTACCTGTCAGTTTCACGTCACATGTCAGAAGACTAGCTCAAAAACTCTGACTTCTGTGAACTACCTCTCACTGCCTTACCCCTCTTGAAATCCACGGTGCCCACAGACCACTGTTCATGTTTCTGCCAGGACAATTATACTATGTCTTATCATTGGTTTGATTTTTAACAGACTTGTCTTTGCCAGGTTTGTAAGTACCTTTTGGGCAGAGATGGTGTTTGATCTGTTTTAACACAGTGTCAGGGGCATAGTAGGTCAATAATACTTGTGGAATGGACAAACGAATATCAATGTTTATGCTGACATTCATATTTTTTAGATCTCAGTCAGACTGGCCTGAGAAGAAAGAGGCTACATACATTGATATTGAGACATAATCTTTTTTTTTTTTTAAGATTTATTTTATTGTTTTGATAGAGAGAGAGAGAGTCAGAAAGAAACAGAGAAAGTGGGAGGGCCCAGAGCAGTCTCCATAATTGTAAATCATTAATTTTTGACATAGTTTTCATTCCACATAGGTGGGCGTGGGGCCATGCAGCAAGGTAACTGGGCCGGGGGCCTCCCTTATGGGAGGTGTGCCCCCACAAACCGGGGCCTCCCACATGAGAAGCACACCCTAGTTCAGCATATGGGTCCGGATGGACCGGGGCCAGGACTTGATCCTCATACCCCAGGGCTGCAAGGCAAACGCTCAACCCGCTGAACCATCCCAACATTCCTGAGTCAGAATCTTAAACATTGGAACTGCCTTGGGGATTCAGTCACTGAAATCGGAAGTAGGGTCTTTGCTGCACTGCTGTGAGCCCAAACTTTCTTAGCAGCGTAGTATACAAAATAACTTCTGAATCTCTTTCTTCATATTGAAAGGGATGAAGGTAAGGATTATGGGATAATGCTTTCTGCACTCTGATATGCCAAAAACAAAAGGCAAAGTGTAAAAGTTGATATTATTAGAATATCAATCAGCTGTATATGGGAAATCGTATTCTTGCAAGACCAGATCTTTTCCAAAATTTAATTGAATTTAATATTCCTTTTGTTTATATCCCATGGTAGCTACATATTACAAGTAGTTGAAACAAACATGACTGATGGTAGGATATAATCTCTTAACTAATTTAGAGACAACGGGCTCAGTAACATGTAATGAACACAACACAGTCCTGGAGATTCAGTAACCAGATACATATATTTATCTTTTTCCTGAGTCACTTTGTTGTGTTTCCTAATGACTTTTTGTCTCAAATTTCTCATCTGAAATTTAAAAATATATGATTTTCAATAACCCACAAGTTAGGTGTCTAGTGAACCCTAACTGTCACACTTATAAAATGGAATATTTTCCAGGAAAATGCCAACTGTCTTAAAAAAAGTTAAGTTTAAAGTTAATACTTGGGACCTATGTCATAGACCTGCTCCCCAGGACCAGCAGAATAGGGTGTATTGTCCTCCATTGCTCTTCTTAGCTCTTGGCGAGGACATTTGCCTGCCTCAGAGGACTACTTTCTTACATACTTTGATTGATGAAATACCAAATTTTTACACACTAGGTCCCCTTCTTGTTCAGAGGAGAGCAGCGGATGGCTAAGTTTGGAGTGTCTACTGTCCAGTTCTGTACTGAAGGCCACATCAGGTCAAGTCCCAACAACCCAACCTCAATGGGAGATCCAAAGAAGTTAGAGAGACAGGTGGGAGCCACTGAGTCAGTCACTGGCTTTCTGTCTCTATTTCTGGGTGGAAGAGTACATTTTCTCACAGGCATGTTCTACTGGTAAAAAAAAAAAAAGGGGGTGGGGTGGGAACCAACCACGCTACACACAGCCACTTGCACCATGAAGCTTAATAAGCAAGATGTGCTGTAAACATTTAGCTCTATGGCTTGCAGCCATGTAGGCTAAGTACCTGAGTGCAATTTTTGGAATTTTTGTAATAATTGGAATCTATTGGCTTTGGGGCAAGTCTTCACATTCCCTGGAGTTTTCGAATAATCATAAGCCAATCTTGGATCTGAAGTACTTTAAAGACCAATTAAGTGGCACTTCTCCTTCAATGTCCAGGACAACATTCCATTTGGCACTGACCTGTTGGAGACCTTCAAGGTCATCCTTGGGCCAAGGTTCAGAGATGTCTCAAGGGCACTAGCTAAAATCTGTCATTTCCAGGCCCACCACGAGGAGAAAGTATTCCTCAAGACCCACCAAGGGTCAGGTGGTTCACGTGTCTGCAAACTTGTAGAAAAATTATTCCAAAAATCCCAGCCGCTGCCCAGAAAATGGTATATAACCAATATCACATTCTTGGCAAACGTAAGCTCCTCTGTATGGCTCTTCAGTTGAGATTGTCAGCATGAGAATAAAGCCAAAGCATATGTCAGCAGTGTTGTGTATGTTCTCTGGCCAACATTTCTTATCTCACTACATCCTTCTCACCACCAGATCAGGTCTGGTAGATACACACCAGTTGCATGGTGTATGGTTACTTTGTTTTGTGAAAGTCTCTTCAGGGGCATTCCACTGTTGGTGCCCCCTCTCGTCAGAGAGCTTTCCTTTTCCCAATAAACTTCTCGCTTAAATTAACCTTTCCAGTGGAGCCCACGTCTTCATTCTTTGAGTGCACGAGACAAAGAACCTCAGATACAGCGAGAAACACTGTTTTTCTGTTTCATTTGACAAGTCAGCCAGGAGTTTCCAAGAGCTTTATGGAAAGGCGACCATGTCTTTCTGTCGCTGCTGCCTGCCTGTTTACCAGGCCTTCAGTTTTAAAATTCTCACCACAAAAAAAAAAAAAAAGTCTCTTCAAACACACTGTTCCGCAAAATTACAGCTGGTTCTGGAGTAACTGGAGATACTCACTTCTAAGCTATATGATGAGGGCCCCCCAAAACAGGAATTTATATATATATAAATTGTGTATTTATTCTTACATGTTGAAACTTCAGTCACCTTCAAAGTGATGCAATACACCTGTGGAGACACCCTTCCCGCTGCTCAAAACTGTCTTTGAACCTATCGATTTTTTTGCCTTTTAGTGCTTCTGCCATTGTTTTGGTTTCACCTCTTCCACTTTGGCAGGATGTTTCCCTTTGAGGACTTTTTTTTTTTTTTTCAATGGCGAAACAAAAAAAGTCACTTGGGGCAAGATTGGGTAAGAGGGAGGGTGGGGCTTGGGAGTCATGCCTTTTCTTTTTTTTGTGTCAAAAATTGCCGAACACTCAGCACAGTGTGGGCAGGTGCATGGTCATGCCACATGTTGTTCCTATAAATCACCCATCATGAAACGGGCAAACACATTGAAAGAGTCTTCGAAACAAATTCACTGAGGCTGAACAGGTGCAGCCTCTGGTAACACCAGCAGGTACGCAGATGGGTTCCTAGAACACTCACCTAGCAGGGAAGCCTGTACTATAAGTAAGGTGACCAGATTTTAACATTGGTAAAGCAAGACACCATTGACTGGGGGGGGGGTGGGGGGGGTTCTTGATTAAAAATTTGGTCTATCTCCCGTCGTTCCCTAGCTTGTCGTGCATTCTTCCCCCAAATTGGGACTTTTTTAAAACGCCGCAGGACGCAGGACAAATTGTTAAAAATCAGGACTGTCCCGCCAAAAGCGGACGTCTGGTCACCTTAACTATAAGGGACCCACCTTCCAGAAGATAATTCCATTTGGGGGGGATCTCTCCCCCGTATATGAAAGCTATGTTCAACAGCTTTCATGTTCTCCCCAAAGTTCAGGGGAAAATTTGCCCACCAGGGCACTTGCTGTGGAACAATGCAAACACATTTACAGATGAGGCTGTGAATGTGGGTGCCGGCGTCCTCTGTTCAGAGAGTGAACGATGTCTTCCATAATATACTTGCAATCTTGGCCAAAGATATATATTCAGCAGTATGTCCCCCTCAGCTCTGTTCTAAGAAGATAATGGTAATGCTATTCCACCAGTTGTGTGAAGTGAGAGTAGGTCAAGGAAACATTTACAACTTAGAGCAACAGGCAGTGAGATGTACCCAATCTTATGCAGTCCTGTCTCTGGGCAGGAGGGACATGAGCAGAATTTGTAACCAGCAAAGAAACTGAAGTTAATTTTAGTGTGAGACTAAGTTTGTGTGAATGACCGACAGAGAGGTAGAGACAAAAGGAGGGAGGGAGAGAGGGAGAGAGGAGAAAGCAAGAAAGAGTGTAAAAGGTGAATGAGAATGAATAATGGTAGGCAGAGATAAAAGAAAAGCAATATAGAACAGAGGGATATAAATGAAGTAACAGCTACTGATAATTGTGGAAATATGTCACAAATAGAATTGTGGAAAGAAAGGGATTAGGAAGTTAACCGTATGGCTGTAGATAGAAGAAAGATGACATAAATAATAGAAAAAAAGAAAAAGGAAAAGGTAAATACTTCAAGAAATAGGTAGAAAACAAGATGTGCATTTGGAATTTCAATGAATGAGTTTTTCATTTAAAAGTTTTAACTTACAATGTTCTCTGCTTATGACAGTCTAATTCCCAATTAAGATATGCTAATAAGGCTGACCATACACAACAGACCTGATAAGCAGCTTATTTGCTTTTGGGTTTGGGGGAAGGCAGTTATCTTGTCCTTCCACACCCAACTTCCTCATTGGCATTTGTCCTCCAAAGTCACAAAATGATCACCTAGCGTTCTAACTAACAGTAGTTTTAGTCTAATACACTTTCATCTCTGCTGAACTGACTACTAACTGCTCATAGAAGCTTTGTATTCCTCCATCTGCTTGCAGTTACCTTGATCGTAAATCATATGCAAATGAATCGTTTTTCTTAATGGGGAAAATTGATTTCATTCTGGTCTACTTATCTGTGGATAAACATAATTATTTTATGGGATGTAAAGCATTTTAGGAGGCTGCAAATATGCCATAGAAGTAACCTGGGCAGTAAAAGGAAAGTTGTGCCACAGAGTTAACTTGCTGACCTGCAAGTAATAGACAAGGAATAGGAGGTGAATTGTGGCGAATCAGTGGAAACTTGGATTGTCCTTCAAGGAATGTTAGACAGAGTATCAAAACATGGCAGGGAGGGGAAGCCGGGATGGCTCAGTGGGTTAGGGGCTCACTTTGCAGCCCCGGGGACTGAGGATCGAATCACGGCCCCGGCCCGTGTGGACCCATGTGCTGAACTGGGGAGTGCCCCCCCGGTTCAGTTCTCACCGGGGTGAGACCCTGGCCCAGTTCCTGCCCTGTGCAGCCCCGCCCACCTGTGGAATGAAACTATATGGAAAACCAATGATGTGCAACTATGGAGAGTGTTTGGGGCCCTCCCCCTTCTCTCTGTCTCTGTATCTCTCTTTCTGTCAAAAACAATAAATAAGTCTTTAAAAAAAAACAAACAAAAAAAACAACATGGCAGGGAGCCTTAACATATATAGCAACCAATTCCTGAGAACCCAAGCATTGTGAAACATGGTGCACATGTGACCACATTGCACACAGGTGAAGCTCACGTGCGGAGTTCTCCAGTGACAGTCGCTATCCCACGCTACAGCAGGGACTCCAGCGTCCTCCCCACGGGGTTATGGGGGTCCCAGGAATTGCTTGTATTCTTCTGATGTTATTGCCAAGCTCTTGTTTCAAGATTCTCCCAGGTTTCCTCTGCCAGGCCCATTTTCACCTCTAGTCTACTCCATCTCAAAATGTCCTTACAGATCCTTCCTTCGTTTCCCATGCTAACACAAACATCACAGAAACATAGCAGTTAAGATTATAAGCTCTGTAGTCAAACTTCACGGATGCAAATTCAGATTCTGACCCTTGTTTGTTGCATGGCCTTGAACAAGTTACATGTACCTCAGTTTCTTTCTCTGCAAAATCAGGGTGTTAATAACAGTTCCTTCATAGAGTTGCTGTGAGGATTAATGAGTTAATAATAGCGAGAGCTCCTGGCACACGGTAAATCCTCAGTATATGTTAGTTATTACTAGTGATATGTTGTAAGGGTGAAGAAACTTTCCTGAAGACTTTAGGTGATAGGAAAATTGCAGCTTTGGGAAGAACAAGGTGAAAGTGGATATGAGATGCTACTGCTGGAATCCATCAGCCATTCTGTGATGCCAAACCCTTCATGGGCTGTTTTTCTCTAGAGTCTTCAGCCTCTGCGTCCTGCTGGAATCACAGTCTTGCTTTAGATCGCACGTTCCTCTCTCATCTCCCCATTCCTCCCCACATCCTGGACCATAATCCCCAATCTGCTCCCTGCAGAAGCCCCAAATCCATAAACAGCACGACAAGGTCTGCACTCCAAGCAGACAAATCTTTCACTTCCATTATTTAGAAACCTTAAATCCTCATGGTCTTAATCTTTCCCCCAGATTGGGCACTGGGCCTTTCATTTGCATTACCATGAGTCCCATCCCAAAATTTCTCAAGTGAAACAACAGGTCTCTTTCTAAAGATGACTTCTTCGGCCATTCCCAGAAGGAGATAGGGCTGCAGGAAGTGAGAGTCCATTCACATTGGAAACATGAAAAACATACTCATATCCCTTGACTAAGACAAGCTTGTTTTGAACGCATGAGGCGTGTTTGGTGGTGTTGACGATTATCACCTGCAGGAAAAATCTGAGATGCTTCAAGACACAGTCTAGGAACTGGATGAGGAAGAGATAAACTTGGTGACAATGATGCTGAGAACTGTGTGTTGGAAACTTCTGATGAGGCTGGAAATTGAAGGCAATGATCATGTTTTTGTTCCATATGCTTCCCCTCACTACAACGCATACTGTCTGGCACTTCCATCACTCCACAGAATAGTTTCCATGAAAGCCACTAATATTCTCCAAGTTACTTTGTCCAGTGGCTTTTCTTCTCTATCTTTTTAAAAAAGATTTATTTTATTGTTTGAGAGATGGAGAGAGGGAGAGAGAGAGAGAGAGAGAGAGAGAAAGTGGGGAGCACCCAGAGCAGTCTCCATAGTGGCACAGCATTAGTTGTGACAAGTGGATATGGGGCAGTGCCAGGCGGGAACCAAACTGGGGCCTCCCTCATGGGAGGTGAGACCCTTCACTGTGGAGGTCACCAGTTGCACCACAGTTCAGCATATGGGGTTTGCACGGGCCAGAATCAAGCCCTAGAGGCAAGCGATTCCAGTATCCCCCTTCTAGTGCCTTTTTCTTAATCCACATCTTTCTCCTTGACTCTTTAGATCATTTGACATGATCAAAATTCTGTTCGATTGAATCTCCTGGTCCTTCATCTGATTTTCCTGGAAGCCCTGCTTGCTCCTTCTCTAACATTTTTGTGGTTTTTCTCTTCCCAATCCTTTCCCGCAAATATTATTAGGGCCTAAGGTTTTATCCTTGACATCCCCCCAGTTTCCTACACTTTCTCATCTAGTGGCCTTATTTATTGCTACAGTTTCCAATAGCGCTTCTCCGCAGAGGAATCCCTAATTCCTGTCCAGAGCTGACGTTTTGCCTGTCCATAGCCACTTTTTCAGCTGCCTCTGCTCCTTTATATGTAGTCAGCTGAAACCTTAAGGTCAAATTCAGTCTTCTTCAAAACCGTTGGCATTTGTTAGTGTCGCTCTCTCTCTTTTTCTTTATTTTCTTTTCTTTTTTTTTATAAACCAACGGTATTGTAGTCTTACAGTAATGCAGATTTAAAACCTCACGTCCCATGTTTTCAATAAAGTTTTTTATCCATGACCCAGAGTAAGATATACATGTTATGTTATGACTGATATTTGTACACATGCAGACACACACGTGTACACATGTAACTGAAACAAAATTTCCCAAAATAATACCTACCCTGACTATGTGTGATGTGCTCTAATCTATTGTGCTCTAATCTAATCCACTCCATTAAACATTTTTATTGTGATCCATTAAATTGATTTCATCATATACTAAGGAGATATGAATTGCAGTTTTAAAAGTACTGCTTTTAAATAATCTTTGATTCATCTTTTTTCACTTCCAAATCTAATCCTTCCTTACATAATGGGTTCTATTTTCAAAGTGTCTTACGTATTCAATTTCTTTTTTCTATTTTATCTTTGATTCTTTCAAATGTCTCCTTTATTGGGAAGCCTTCCCAGGTATCCTCAGCTCAGGCCACTCTCTCCCTCCTCTAAGCAAATCCATTGTTCGGTTGCATTTCTCTTAAATGATTTACTAAGTATCACGTCCTGTGACTTTCTGTGTTCTCATCTGGCTTTATTTTATTTCTTCCTAGACCTTACCACTTGACGGTATGCCATGTATTGAAATGTTGATCGATTTTCTGCATTTCCTACCCAAGTGTGAAGTTGAAGACTTGGTCTTCCTAGCACTAGCTGAACTGATTTGTACTTAGATAACAGACCACCACTAAGACAAAGCAGGAGAGAAGAACGCAGGAAGGAAGGTCTTCCAGCAGCCACAGGGACTAATTAATACCTCCTCCAGGGCCAGAGAGTATGAACATCCTACAACCTCTTTCAGTTTTTATTTTTTATTTTTTAACCACCTCTGTTCTTGTGCCCACCTCATGGATTGACATGTGCTGATTGACTAAATGTCTCCATTTATTGCCCAGCACTGAATCATTCATTGTGAATAGTTCCAGTCAAGGCCCACCTTACAGTTAGGGATGGAGTGTATTCAACCCCAAATCCTGGGTGTTACACTGTAAAGAAGGAGCAGGAGGGGCTCTCGTGGGATGACTTCCCTTTCATTGTTTCTCCTTTGATGGTCATTTTAATCCAAATTAGCTTGGATAAAAGTACAATGCAGGATCTGGAGATAATAAGATGGTCGAGGGTGGTGCTCACTAGGAATAATCTGTGGGGGTGAGAGACATCTGTCTACAAACATCTCCTTCAATCCAAGAATGTGAAAATTGATGCTTGACTCCTCTTTTGTATAAAGCTAAAAGATTCAGACATAATCTGGGAGGATCAAGACATTAGCATGTGGTCGGTAATCAACCACTAATCCATTAGCAGAGATTGGTTTTCTCAGATTATCGAGTCTATTCTGATACTAGGGCAGGACTGAGTTGTATGGGTAGTATTTTATTTGATTGGCCAAACAATCCCATGTGGCAAATCCTATTTTATAGATGAGAAAATTGAGGCCTAAAGAAAATGTAACTTTATTCATTCATCCACCTACCTCTCTATCCATTCAGCCCAGAACATTAATTAAACACCTGCAATGTAATAAATATTGTGCTAGATGCCAGAATATAAAGATGAAGTAAGATAAGGTCTCTGACCCTGAGGGATTCCCAATTAAGTAGGACAGAAAGACAATGAATTCATACTGCAATTATACCTGGAGTTGCATATGTAGCTAGTTAATGGATGAACTGGGATCATGAACCAGGTCTCAGAACTCCCAGTCTAATATTTTTTTCATTGCATCAGACTGTCTCCTTCATTGCAGAAACTGATTTTCTTATGTGTGAAGTATAGCTAATATATGAGATGTGGCATAGATAATAAAAATGATTGCAGTTCACCTCTTGTGGAAGATTCTTTTGAACAGCTTTAATGAATCATATGAGATAACAATAATAATCAGAATACTTTTAAAACTGTCTTGCAAAATTGTTACTGCTCTTTCTCTCTTCCTAATCACTCAGTGATGCCTCTTCCAATAGCAGTGGGAATCCATGGCCTAGAGAATCATGATGCAGGGTCTGTGATTCATAATTTTGAATTATATTAAAAGTCTTCCTTTTGCAGAGTAGCATTTCTTTCCTAGCCAAACTAATTTGCATGGCCTCTGCTAATCTGCATGGCTGTCTAGCTCCATTAAAGGGGCAGGTAGAAGGAAGGCCTAAGGAGATGTCACCTTTTCAGAGCATTGAAGAGCAGCCTGAAGCAATGCCACCAAGAGGCAGATGACAGTAACTCAGTCACTGATGAAACTACCCTGAGAGTCAGGTAGGACCTTAGAGATTATCTAACCCAACATTTGCAATGTAATGAGGCTCAGGGTAGTAGAATGAGGTATCAAAGCCACAGAACAAGTGAGTATCAGAGCCAAGACCAGGTAGAGTCCAAGTGTCCTGACACCCAGTCCTTGATCCTGATGTTACCTTACCAGGGGAAAAGAAATTGTGTTTCTTTGGCCAAATATTTAGAGAAGAGACAATCCAATAAAGATGAATGAAGCTAAAGGAATTTAGGAATCAATTTTCACAGTTATTATTTCTGGAAAGTCATTGAACCATATATGTCAAGTTATTTGGATCATAGCTAAATGATCTTTTAGCCATTAAAGCACATATTATTAATTTTTTTTTTGGATGGGGGTGAGTTGTAGGTCTGTTGAAGAAGTAATGAAAGCTGTAGATGTTTTCCCCAGATATTCGAATATATTATACAGTCACAATTTTACAAACATTTTTAAGGGTTTCATGAACTTCCTGAATCTTTCTCTGGACAGAATGGAGCAGAAGGAAGAACCTAAGTTTCTAACTTCATATAGATTTGCCTTTGACTCATGTGGCAGCCCCTCGCTAACTGCCTGAACTTAGGCATGATTCGTATAGTTTCAAAGCCTTGTGTGTGTGTGTTTAATCAATTATATCAGAACAACAACAGTAATACCTACAACACAATGTTGTTAGAAAAATTAAGTGCCTAGCTCAAATAGTGGTTTCAGTTACCAACAGTCAACTGCGGTTAAAAAATATTAAATAGAAAAAATTCAGAAATAAATAATTCATAAGCATGAAATCACACACCACTCTGAACAGCATGATGAACTCTCTCACCATCCAGCCTGGGAGGTGAATCAGCCCTTGGTCCAGCATCTCCATGCGGTAGGTACTCCCCACCCATCAGTCACTGAGTAACCACCCTGGTTACCAGACTGGCTGTCATGGTATCACAGTGCTTGTGTTCATGTAACTTTTATTTTACTTAATAATGGCCCGCAAACACAGGAGTAGTGATGCTGGCAATTCAGATATGCCAAAGAGAAGTAAAAAAAGACTTTCTGGTTTCAAGCATCTACTGTGGGTCTTGGAAAACATACACCCCAGAAATAAGGAAAGGGTGGGGTGGGGCTACTGCTGTACTCAGTAAAAGCTGATTCTTTTTCTCTCTTCCTTATCTATGTTTGAATTAATACATTAACGATGGAATAACTAAGAACATGTTGATGTGTTCTAAAGATAGTCTTAATGGATTTTGATGTTCTAGGCTTCTTTTTGTCTTCCAATTTTTTTTTAATTGTTTTTGACAGAGAGAGAGATACAGAGACAGAGACAGAGAGAAGGAGGAGGGCCCAGAACAGTCTCCATAGTTGCACATCATTGGTTTTTCCACATAGTTTCATTCCACAGGTGGGTGGGGCTGCACAGGGCAGGAACTGGGCCGGGGCCTTCACCCTGGTGAGAACTGAACTGGGGGCACTCCCCAGTTCAGCATATGGGTCCACACGGACCGGAGCCGGGATTTGATACCCGGTCCCCGGGGCTACAAAGTGAGTGCTTAACCCACTGAGCCATCCCGGCTTCCCCTTCTTCCAATTTTTGACCAAAAGGAAGAATGTAGATGATGTAGGAGATGGTCCCATATGCAAAAACAGAAGAGATAGGGAAAGCTGGGATGGCTCAGCGAGTAAAGCGCTCGCTTTGAAGCCCCGAGAACAGAGGATCGAATCCCGGCCCCGTCCCATGCGGACCCACATGCTGAACTGGAGTGTGACCCCAGTTCAGTTCTTGCAGGGACCTATGCGGGAGGCTCCTGGCCCGGTTCCTGCCCTGCGCAGCCCTGTGCCCACCTGTGGAGTGAAACTATGTGGAAAACTAATGTCAATTGTGGAGACTACTCTGGGCCCTCCCCCTTCTCTCTGTCTTGCTCTGTCTCTGTTTCTCTCTGTCAAAAATCAATAAAATAAATCTTTAAACAAACAAACAAGAAACCCCAGAAGAGATGGCTTGTGTGTGCTCTATGGCAACTGATAATCCCTAATTTTGTTCTCTACTGCAATTGGAGATTCCTAATGTTTTCGAGGACACAGGTGATTTTGAAGATCTTTAGAATGCTAAGGATTCCGCCCCTACCCCCCCCCCCCCACCAAATATACATACGTGCAACATTTTGCATATAATTTCAGGGAGTTCATGGATCCCATAGACTCCAGGTTATGAACCCTGGGTCACAATCTCTTCATCTGCTGTTTGTTTTTTGTCTCTTGCCTCACATGTTTTCTCTCACCTTTATCTCTATCTCTCTGTTTCTCTTTCTATCTATAATTTCATCTAAACAATGTGGAATTAGGATAAGGATTATGGATGGCTAAATGGATAGAAAAGTAGAGGGTCAGGAGAGCTATGAAGTTAGAATGGCTTCTTTTTTTCCTGGAAAGTTCATCAGTGTGTCACCCTGGAGAAGCTGATGTGTTATAAGCCAGAATGCAGTAATGCTTAAACCCGTAGCCTCTGGAGCTAGACTGCTGGGTTCAAATCCTGCCCATGTATGACTTTGGGTGATGAAACTGTCTCTTAGTTTCCTTATTTTCAAAATGGGGGTAATGATAGTACCACCATATTGAATTGTTGTAAGAATTAAATAAATGAAGACATATATGTATTTCAGAATATATTTTAATAGGTGCTTAGTAACTGCTAGCTGCCACTATTATTAATTTTGATGATTTAAACTCATTAATAGTATAATTATACACAAAAACATGACTATATATAGTATGTGCTACAAGTAATTATATTATTGATGAGTTTAAATCATCAACATTGACCATGTACTATGAATCGTAAATTCAATATCCCTAAGAGAAAAATTGCAATTAGAAATCTTCTTTCAGAAAAAAAGAATTTCTCTTCCCTCAGATGACTGACTCTTCAATAGGAATTACAGGCTGACATGCTAACTAGAATATCATCCTGGATTCCCCCTGAGACCCAGTGAGAAGGGGGATCTATTGTTTATGTTTTTTTCCATAATAGCAAAGGCCTTTCTATTAGGAGAGAAACTCCAGCCAACATCACTAGGGGGAGGGTTTATGTCTTTTTGTCTCTTATTTAGAAAGGGTCTTAAGGTTGCTAATTTTTTTTTAAGATTTATTTTATTGTTTTTGACAGAGACAGAGAAAGAGAGCCAAATACAGGCGGAGAGAAGGGGGAGGGCCCAGAGCAGTCTCCATAGTTGTACATCATCAGTTTTTGACATGGTTTTGTTTCACACAGGTGGGCAGGGGTCATGCAGGGCGGGAACCAGGCTGGGGGTCTCCTGTATGGGAGGCACACGCCCTCAAGCCAGGGGTCGAACCGGGGAGTGGCAGGGGGTGAGAACTGAACTGGGGGCCTCCCACATGGGAAGCACACCCCAGTTCAGTATATGGGTCCACACGGGTCAGGGCCAGGATTCGATCCTCGATCCCTGGGGCTGCAAAGTGAGCGCTTAACCTGCTGAGCCATCCTGGCTTCCGCCTGCTAATTATTTTTATGCCAAGGCAAAAAGGTAAACCATTATCTCAAAGGATAAAACTGACACTTTCCCATGAGAGGTTGTTTAAAAGAAAAAAAAGATGAAAGAAATGTAAATGTGCAGCTATCACTGTTAGCCCTTCACATTTTGAAGGTAAAAGGCTGTCTAAAATGGAATTTATTTTCCCTAATTTATAGGACTTGTTTACATTTGGTCCTTCATTCTTCTCTTACAATCTCTGGGCCTCCTTGTTTTTTAAAAGGAGAACACGAACAATTGCAGAACCACTGCAGAACTGTCCAGTCAATGCCCTGTTACCAGGAGAGAAAGAACCACGTGTGCCTGGCCAGCTCCTGGTGCCTTATCCTCCAGGAAGGGGAAGGTGGAGTCGTCTTTTCCAGAAGCTGGGCTGCCTGCAAAACCTGGCAGGGAGTGGTAGTCTGGTCCAGGAGGCAGGGAGCTGTGGTCATTGTTCTGAAGGATGAATTGTGAATTCTGAAGGGAGTGTAATTTCATTCTAAATGTAAGTGAGCTGGGAGGTGACACTCACTCTACATCAGACAAGCTCGGGAGTGTCTAGAAGCCAGAAAGGCCAGCTCTCCTAGTAGTTTATTTGCTGGAGACTTGAGGCTGTTCCTGGGACTAATTCATCCTAAGGGGGATGAAGGAAGGGTACAGAGTAACAGTTTGGTCCTGGACCACTAAGTGGTAATTGTATGAACAGCCTGAGACTGGCTCCTGAGTCATGAACACAGGCCTGAATCTTGGGGGTAGGGGGGTGGGGGGAGGAATCTCTATAAATACCGGAAGACACGTTTTGCTAAAAACCCTAGAAGGCATGAAGTTCAAACTACACAGCCCTGGGCCTAGTGTAATACCAGCAGCCGGCCCGGAGCAGGTCCAAGGAGATGGCTGACTAGGTACCTATGCTGTGACCGTGGCTACCAATGGGCATAATCTCCATGCGCCCAGAACTTACTTTCTGCTGGGTCCTATGCCAAGTGCTTTACATTCTTCTCTCATTGAGGTTCTAGGACAAATCTAGAAGGTCAATTCTGTCTCTAATCTGCTTTTACGAAAGAGGAAACGGAGGAAGACTGTGGACAGAGCAGAGAGGACAGGGGATGGCAGCAGTGGGCCGGGCCCTGGGTACGCTGCTGCGGCTCCCCTGCCTGGGGTGCCTGTGTGAACTCAGTGTGCAACAGGACTCACCTGCTATGTGCCCAGAGGACAAGATGAGGTTGTAGTGGAGGGCACAAAGCTGCGCTGAGTGGCTTTGTCTTGAGGTTGCCTGGACTTGAGCCAGGCCTTGAAGGCTGGGGTTTGGGAAAGGAGTCAAGCGTTTCAGGCAGGGACCTAGAAGAGAGACTGGAGTGGGCGGGTGAGGGCAGGTGTGATCAGGGGCAGCGAGAGGCCAGTTTGACAGGGGGAGGGCTGGTGGCATGCAGCCTGTGTAGGAAATGTGGGCTGGAGCTGACTGGCTGGAATGGCACAGCGCCGATGCTGGCATGCGTGGACACGAAGAGAACACAGTGAAGGGAGGGTGAGGTGGGCTTCCCTTCCTCATGGCCAAGAGACTTCCGGTCGTCTTCTGTCTGTGGGCTCACTTCCCAAGGTTTGAGTTCTTGCTATTGACCAGAGAGCACGGATGACTTACGGGGCGTCATCCCAGCGTGAAGCTGACCTCAGAGATAAAAATTTTTTTTTTTCTGAAGAAGGTTACAGAGAAAATAACTTCTTTGTCCATTCTCAATTATCTGTAAGGAAAGAAGGTTAATTGAAATCTAACCATTTCAATAGCTAATAGTTTTTGCCTCCTTTTGTAACCCATCTTTCACCCTTGCTTCCAGAAAATAGCAACACTGGCTAATCAGATTGTCACATTTCCCCCTTCACGGCCTCCCTCTGAAGTGTTAATCAGCAGTGACATGGCCCACATGTAGACAGCAGGAGCGAGAGGAAGGGAAGCAGAGGTCTGAATAAGTCTCCACTTAGATGGGAAACGCCTGAGAAACCCAGAGCTGAGCATTAGGCTATATCTGTGCCAACACTACTGTTCCCCTGGATAGTGGCTTTGCGTGGTAAATATTTATGTAACATCTGAGTTACTGGCAATGCCTTACATGCCCTTGTAGCTTAAAGCATATTGCGATTTAGAATTAAAATTCGGTATCATCCCCATTTCTCCTAAGTAAGATCTATTATTGATTCATGTGGGGATGTGGGGCCTTGGGAAGAATATTTCTAAGAGGAAAGAGCCTGATGTGTAATTTGAAGACTACCCTTCCTTTCTCCTATGAGCAGGGGAAATGGGTTTTGGCTAAATAAGGTTGTAAACGGGGATGATGGGGCAAGGGGCTGGAGAGAGGAGGATCAAGTATTTTCCTCCTTCCTTGACAGTAGGAAACGTTAAGAGTTGATCACAGAGTAGAGGCAGATGCCGCAGGGTGGGAAGGAGTGTGTGTCGCCAGGAGGCTGTCTGGATAGGGTGGGCTCTGTGTGGTTGTTGCCTTGGCTCAAACCCTTGTCTACTGTTTGAACAGAGCTGCTCAGAGAGAGGGTGCTGCAACAGCTGCTTTGCTCTGGTAGCACACTGCCTGTTCTTCTCTGGCCTATGACTTCCACCCCTGACAGCTGCTACTCTGGCTTCTTGCAGCCTAAGAACCCAGGAGCAATCTCTAGCCATTGCAGCTTTGTGCCACGCCAGGCATGCCCCTAGAGCCTGGACTTCAGTGCCATCCAGATTTCCAAGGGCTGGGTGCCTGGGGCATCAGAGGCCAGGAAACGGGGTAACACCCTCTGAGAAGAGAATCCCAGAGGATACCTACCCACCAAGGCTCTTTCGCACTCCTGGTAGCATCCCATTTTGTTATTATGGGATGTCTCCACTGTGATGATGGTGGAGAAATGCAGTTGGGCAGGAAATTTGAGCACGGTTATAATGCAAAGAATTTCTCTCTATGAATACTGGGCCCATTGACTGCAGTGAGTTCTTTTACATTATTAAGTTAACCTCCCTGGAGTTCTGGAAGCAGATGTTATCTCTGACCAGGATCCTGGTCACCTCAGGGAGACTTGGCACCTGAGTTGCTGGGTGGGAAGCTCCAGTTTTGGTGTGAGGTCCCTGAAAAATATGTCCATGTGATGAAATGGCTAATTCACTGGGTTGTCAGGAACCTTAATTTTTATTCCTGGCTCCAGAAGGGTTAGGTGTATCATGTGGCCACTCACCACAGTCTCGAAAAAGTCACATCATCCTCCTGACTTCATTTTCTTCATCTGAGAATGGGGAGTTTGCATAGATAATGTCAAAGGTTATTATTCATCTCTCCTAAGCTTTTATTCCATGTCTCTGGACCAAAGCTTCCATCTCTGCTTCCATTTCTTTACCTACAAATGGGGATAATAATACCTACCCTTATCTTCTAATCTATGCAAAAGCACTTAGACCTCTTGGGAGGAAAAGCATTATTTAAATTCCAGGTAGAATTATCATTATATTCTATTTGTTCTCTCCTAGTCATTCATCATTGCCATGCTCTACAATTATGCCCTGGGGCGAGTTATGTGAACAGTCACACTGGGCAAATTTCTTGGGTGATGGAGCGCTCGGATTGTGCTGGTGGGAAAGACACCGAAAGCCTTTCATTTAGTTATTTTAGCGTAGAGTTTGCTATCGATTTAGAATATAAGAATTGTGTGGTTATTTGGCCGTTGTGGTGGTTTACCTGCCCTTGAATTTCTGGGAGTGTTGTGTTGACCAGTTGCGACCTGGGGGAGCCCAGCATGAGCCCACTTTGGCTCTCAGCAAGCCCTTGTTAATGCCCCAAACTCTGATGACCTGGGGTGTAGCGTATAACCAGGGTCCCCATGCCTGGGACATTGCACAGCCACATGTGCAGGAATAAAGGCATACCTCACCTGGTTAAACAAACACACACAGGCTTATAATTGCTTTTGTATTTGCCCATTGTAGCCGCCAGAGGCCTTCCAAATTGTGGTCAATTTTAATGTCAGTGGAAATTTACTGAGAATTAACAACACCACCACCACACCAAAACAGTTTAAAATGGAATAAAATGCTTATGAAAGTTCAAAGTCTGTTACCTTGTTAATCTGACATTGCTATTCATGCAAAATGTCATGCAAATCAGTCCTTATTTACTGAATACTGTGCTTCAGTACCCATAAAAAAAAGCTCAGAAAAAAATGGCTTATGTTTAGCCATCTATTTTTCCAAAAATAGGACAGCAATGAAAGGAGTGCCACATGATGTGACTGATGATATCAGTGCAGGAAAAAATGCCATCGTGGTGGCTGGTGCTCAGGGCTGAGCATCTGGCTCCCGTCAGGGGCCAGGCTGTGTGTCCTGAAGTTCTATAGTATCGGGGCCATGGTTGATGCAGGTGCTGTGCAGGGCCAGAATGGTTCAAGTATTCTTTGTGGTGAATAATCATAACCACTGTGATTTCTAACAGGGACTTCAGAGACCCTTGGGGAACCTGATTTCACCTCTATGGTGTTCAGTTTCTTTTTCTGCAAAAATGAGAGGTTTGGGTAATGTGATTTCTAAATCCTTAAGAGTCTAGGAGTGTTTTATAAAACATTGAAGACCACGTATTATGCACATGTTATGTGCAATTGCAACACAAGGTTACTTGCAAATGTTTTCTTACTTAACCCTCATGATTACCCTTTGAAGTAGGAATAGACAGCTCCATGTTTGCAGATGGTGAATCTAAGCTCAAGGAGGGGAAACCCCTCACCTACGGTCACAGGTTATAAGTGACAAAGGTAGGATTTGCACGCAGATCAGTTTGATTCTAAAACTTCTTACTGCCTTATCTTGTCTTCCATGCATTCCCAAACTGAGAGAATAAACTCAACTAACCTATGTAATTTAAATCCTCAGGTGTAGCATTGATTGCTGGTTGCTGTGCTAGTGAAGATTGCACTGGACGTAAGCAACACACAGATAAATAATGGCTTAAATAAACAAGGCTTTATCCTCTCACACAAATATGGAGACTTCAGCTCCGCTTTCTTTCTGCTTCACCATATCCCAGGATGTGGTTTTCATCCTCAAGGTTGACTTATGGTCCAAGATGGTGGATGGAGAGCCAGCCACTGAATTTGGGTTGTGGGCTGGAAGAAGGAGAAAAGCAAAGGGATACAGTTGGCAGGTGTGTAAGCTGAGTTACCTCCATTGAAGCAACATTTCAAAAGTTCCATACAGCCTTCTGCTTACATCTCAGTGGCCAGAATTTAATGACATGGCCACACATAGTGGTAAAAATGTTAAGCTGACAACTGTAATCTTTATTCTGAGTGGCAAACTGCCCAGTTAAACACTAGGGTTTATGTTGTTAAGGAAGAAAGGGAAAATGGGCGTTGGAAAGCAAATAGCTGTGTTTGCCATAACGAACAACTCCATGGCTCCCCACCAGCTCTTTTCTGCTATTGGAGCTCTGATTTCATTCAGGTTTCTGGCTCTCACTAGCCTGGCAGGCAATCCTGACTAGCCAGAGTCAATGATGGTGCTACCATCCCCTTGTTCGGGATGAACCAGTTTAGGACAACGAGATATGAGGCAGCTTCTAGAAAAGCTTTTTTATTTGTTTTTTATAGATAATCTATTAAAAACATGGTGCTTGGGAAGACACTGACTTTCTCCTTCTAGTAGACATTGCTGTATCTGGTAATGGCCATGGCACATGGAAATATAGCAGCCATCTTTATAACCCCATGGGGAACATACTTCTGAGAACAAAGCTGCACCTGGAAGATGGCAGAGGGGAGAGATAGAAGGAACCTGAGTTCTGGAGAATGAATTGACCAACATTGCAAGTGGCCTACTTCTAGACTTCCAATGAAACACACTTGTGTGTAGATTAAGCCCATTGAATCAGGGTGGCTTTTTGCTTGCAGCTGAAGTCATTCTGATGAATATACAAGAGAAAGGAAGAGACCCCATCCTTTGTGCCCTCAGGATGGCAAGTTAGATACCAATCTCTGCCTATCTGTGGACTAAACCCCGGTATTGCTCTATTTTGTATGACAGGTACTTTACTTTTTACTTCATAGAGAGGGAACCTTTACATAGAGTATTTCATAAGCTCAAATTAGAATTAGAATATTTTAGAATTACAAAGGCTTTAACTCCCTTGCTCAGGGCTCAGAGTCAGCGATGTCTTTAGGATCACCCACCTTGTTAGGGTTGGAACTGGGATTGGGGACCAGGCCTTCTGGTGACTTCTCAGAAGTGCTCTTTCACCAGGCTGTTGCCCCTCTCTCCTGGTCTACCTCTAATCCAACCACTGCTGCAAGGTCTGAATTGCTGTGGGTCTGTCTTGGTCATGGTTAGACTTATTCCAAAGGGATGGCCCCTTGGCCTTGACTTCCTGCTCCTTCCATCTGACCCCTCTCACTTCCAGGCTCAAGGGCTGGCCATGTAGGGAATGATGACCTACAGTTGTAGGCAGGAGGCGGTTTTC
This sequence comes from Craseonycteris thonglongyai, assembly GCA_004027555.1. NCBI lineage: Eukaryota > Metazoa > Chordata > Mammalia > Chiroptera > Craseonycteridae > Craseonycteris > Craseonycteris thonglongyai. The sequence goes on along the minus strand of PVKE010003589.1, from coordinate 44,885 downwards.
AGTGTACTCTGTTGCCAACCACATCAGCCATTCTTCCTTGCTAATTTCTCTTGCCAAAGCATGCTAGAAATCATTAAGATGGCCATGTCTCCTTCCCTTGAAATCAGACACCAAAGGTTTTCTGGGCAATCAAGTCCCATCTGCTCTTCATTCCAGACCATGTCATGTCACGATTATTCCTAATCATGTCTCATTTGGCCAGTCAGTGTACACCTTGACTGGGAGAAATTCTTCCAGTGAGAGTCAGAAGTGTGTGCAGCTGCACAGAGCTGGGGACGAGATATGTGGGACCTAAGTGACAGGCTCAATCACATTATGTGCATATTCTCCAAGAGTGGCAGCACGGTATCTATGGAAGTCAGACTGACCCATCTCAACTGCCTACAAGTTGTAAGCCTTTGAACACTCTATTTCAATGCCCTGTGCCTCAGTTTCCTCAGCTATATATTGAGTATAACAGTACCTATCTTGCAGATTTTTTATTTAAATACTAAACTGTATCATGTACAAGGACTGTCCAGAAAACATCCAGCCATTGTCAATATAACAAGAATGGTTACATGGCTGGATACCTTTCTGGACAGCCCTTGTATGTAAAGTATCTAGCAAATCCTCAATAAACAATTAAAACAAGCTTTTGGTAGGCACTCAATAAACTATTAATTAAAAACATAAACTTTTATCATGCAACTTATAATAGGATTTAGGTTTTAATTTGTATATTATTTTTTCAAAGTTAATTCTTTTTACTCCTGAGTTTGACATGATACTTACGGGTTTCCTGGAACCCAAGGAAGACGTTAAGTGTTCGTTGTTTGAAACCATAGATTCTTAGATTTGAAGGGAATTTGGAGCTCTGTATTCAAACCTGCTTGGTCCTGGCCTCTCATATTTTACTGCTGAGCAAACAGGGTCAAGACAAAGGAAATCAACCCAACAGGTGTAGCCTGAGTTACCATTACCCATCCTTGCCCCCAAAGAAAATACCTTCCAAAGGAAATATCTTCCAAGAGACCCTTGAAAACCAGGAAGACTAATACCCTACGAAGGCCTCATGGTGGAGGTCAGCCTGTCTTTAACCTGTCCCATCTCTTCCTATCCAGGCCATTCTAGGCTTACTTTTTAATAGGGTTTGCCCCCTTTCCTCTGAGGTTCCTGGATCATCTGGCCTTGCAAAAGGTAGACAAACCTAGAGAGAAGACGGCCCTGGGTATAGCTTTAATCATTCTTAGCAAGAGATAGAACTAAAGGGACACTGAGGTAAATAACAGAAAGAGTACCCTTTTGCTCTGTCTACTGAGAGCTCCAACTCCAGACATAAAGACCAACTTCATGTGACCTTGAGAACATAATATTATCTTTGATATTTTCCATTATCCCTGGAGATAGAGTGGGGGGAATTGAAGAACTTGAGGTCTCCCATGACACTCTTGGATTTGATCAACAATAACCTCATAATAGCTGGTAAGTTAGTTAATCTTATTAGTGTCTTCAGTTTAATTGCAGTGGTCATATTAGCTCCCTATTTTAACAGCCATATTACCCACCACTTGCTATTAGTTTCTTGTCTGTACTGATGACTTAGGGGTGCAAACTCCTCTGTAGTGAGAATGATCTCTATATCAGCACAAGTGTTCTCAAACTTCACCGTCATTCAGGGAATACCTTTCATGACTTCTAGCAGAAAACGGGCTAAGAAATAGTACATAAAGAAAAAGTTTAATGATTTTTAAGGGGAAAATTTACTATTTTAAGATTTGAGTAGCTGAAGGATATTTTATGATAAAGCCAGGCAGTCTTCCTACCATGGGGACACTTGAGAAATCCTCATTAAGCCTTTGTTCCAGAGATTGGCCTAAATGCTTGGAAGAAATTACACTGTAGTGTGAAAGCGCCAGTCCCTAAAGACTGCTAGAAGCCCCCAATTCATCTGGCTTCAAATACCAGAGGACATGTTGGAAATTGATGAAGGACAGAGAATGATGTCCTTAGGAATATGGCTCATGAAGCCTCTTGTGATAAAGGTAGTTGTCTCCAATTTGCCTCCAGAGATATTCATTGAAATGGGAAGGGGGCTCCAGCTCTGGGCTGCACTGATGTTATCACACATCTGCAGGAGCCCACTCTTGTCTTCTGAGCTCCAACTTCTCTTGAGAGGCAATAGATGGCTCCCCTGGCAGCACAGAGGGCCAGGCTGCTTGGGTGCTGATTTCTCCATCCTCTGCTCATGCATACCCTCACTTCCTTTTATTTTATTTTTTTTGTCTTGTTTTTCTTCTAATGTGTGTTCATCAGTGTTGCTCCTTGCTTTTATGTGCATTGTCTCTTTAATTCTCCACTGGCTTTTATATTCTCCAATTTTCAGCATTTTTCTGACTTCTCATTCTTACAGTCCAACCTGCATTTTCTTCTCTCAAGCTTTCCTTCTCTATATTCTACCCACCATTTTATCCTTTATTCTGTCCCCCTTCTTATCATCTTACTGTTTCCATTCTGTTATTGTTTTTCTTCTCCACCAAGCATTCTCTGAACACATTTTAAGACAGATATTAGTGCTCTGATAAAAACAAGAATTTGTCACAGAAATATTTTACCAAGGAAGCTCTAACTCTTCATTTGTCTTTAGGCACCACGGTGGCTCCCACGGCCATGTCCCATGTTGTTATTCACCAGGCATATATTTCACGTGCTATTTCACTCCAGGATAAGGTTGGTTTCCAAAGATCAGTTACAAGTTTCTGAAGTGGGTGGTGATTATAGATAATGAAGCTAAAAGGTTGGGCTTGGAGTTTTTCATCCCATATAACTACCAAGCTGAAAAGAGCATTGTGTCTGGTAGCTGGGATGAGGCTGGGAAGAAGGTCCTCCTTGACTCCCCAGGATGGATTAGATGCTCCACCTTGCATCACCTTTGTCACCTGTCTGTGTGCTTGGCTAGCTCCCCAACAAAGCATAACCTTCCATAGTAGCTGGTATGCAGTAGGTGTTCAGTGCACGAAGCCCACAGAATGTCAAGAGATCCTAGAGAGAGCCTTTCTCCCAAGCGAATTCTTTGCCAGCTCACCTCTAGAGTGTTAGACTTCCCTTGAGTAGCCACAATGAGAATTCTCATTTGTGTGCAAAACTAGAGAGCAGTTTGTTTTGAACAGGTAGCTCAGATAATGCTTCAGCATTTCTTTCCCACGAACACTTTCTGATCTGTGCTAGGCAATGCAGATATGAGGGATATCAAAATAAATGAGCATACCTCCTGTCCTTGAAGAACCAGGAGTCTAGTGATAGGCCTTTTCATAATCTTGAGTTTAATTTTTCCCAAATCCTAAATTTTGGCTAGCTGTACAGTTGTCTGGAATGAGGAGTCCTCCTTTGCTCAGTCCTTCTTGTGTGCTGTGACATTGCTGGTGTGGCTCACGGGGCTGGATGGAGAACTTCCTCCTGGGGAATTTTCTAATGCAGATGCGTTTTCCTAACCAGGACCCGTGGAGAATATGGTATCAGGTGCACTGTGTTTTCTAGAGCTTATCATCCCCACATGGCTTTTGTTTACAAATAGGTCCACAGACTCACTGTCCCCCCTCCCCCCGCAATTATTTCCAGAATTGTGAATAGGATTCAAAATCACTTGGTGGTGAAACTATATTGAGTTCACAGAAATGTCATTGAGCCCTATGATGGTTACTGGAGCCACTTTGATCCATGAAGTCACCTTGCTTAGGAACTGGTGCAATTTAAGGGAATCAAAAACTCATTTTTCCTCCCAGGAAAAAACTTTTAGGCCTGACAGATGTGTTTTTTATCCTGTGTGCAGGGATGGTTCATGGGTGTCTACATATGTCAAACATATCAAATTGTTCACCTTAAATATAGGCAGTTTGCTATATGTCAATGACATCTCAATAAAGCTGTTAAGAAAACTAGACCTCAAATACCATGTTTTCCTCGTCATGAAATTCACCATCTTGTTTTCTTTCTTTAGATGTCATCAAGCAGGCCATCAGAATTTAGGAAGTAAATACTGTTAGGAAGGTCAAAACACAGCCCACAAACCCTCCTCCCACTCTTCTCTCAGTTACATTCATTGACTTATTTTTTTTTTAACAGCTGAGGTTCAGAGCTGTAAGTGTACAATCCTGGAGTTCAAATGAGGCAGGACAAAAGGGAAGAGTGATTTTGGAACCTGGGGAAATCTGGAGGATGAGGGAGCAGGACAAAGTTTGGCGATCAACTAGAATCTGAAGAGGGGCCCCCAGGAGCCAAAAGTGTGAACTTCTGTGAATTTATGTCAAGTGTCAGCTCAGCTACTTATGGACAGACTGTCCACTCATTCTTCTAGTCGTTAGTGCAAGTGGTGGCTCTGCTGAGGCTCTGAATTCAGGTAAGCATGAACCCGACTACGTGTCTAGCACTGATTAGATGGATGATGTTTGGCAAGTTTTCCCAACCGATTTCACTTCAATTTCCTACTGGGCATAAGAATATGAATCTCATACAGGTGTTGTGAGGCCTGAATGGGTTAATATAAGTGGAGAGCTTCACCAAGTGTTTTGCACATATTAGGGCCTCTATGTTTCCCCATTTCCCTCTAAACTTTCCTTCCTTGTAAACGTATTTTATGTATACAGTTGACCCTAGAACACCACGATTTGACCAGAGTGGGTCCATGTATATGTGGAATTTTTACTATCTTGTAAACAGACAGTATAAACTTCTGGTATTGATAGGTACAGTACTGTAAATAAATGTTCTCTTTTTTATGATTTTCCTAATAATGTTTTCTTTTCTCTAGCTTCTTTTATTATAAAAATACAGTGTATAATACTTAAAACATACAGAGTATGTGTTAATCTGGTCAAAATGTGGTATCCGGTCAACAGTAGGTTATAAGTATAGTTAAATTCTTGCGGAGTCAGAAGTTATATGCAAATTTTCACAATCATGCTGGGGTCAGTGCCCCTAACCCCGCTCTTGTTCAAGGACCAACTGTATATCTTTTGAAGCATCATTAAACTTATTTTAAAAATGTGTATATATATATGTGTTTTTCTTTCCTATTACAGAAGTAATCTATTCTAATGGTTTTGAAAAAATTAAGAATACAAATCAATCAATGGGGAAAACAATATTCCTTCCCTATAAGTTTTTAAGAGAAAATGAGAAGAAGCCGGGATGGCTCAGTGGGTTAAGCGCTCGCTTTGCAGCCCTGGGGACCGAGGATTGAATCCCGGCCCTGGCCTGTGTGGACTCATATGCTGAACTGGCATGTGCTTCCCATGCAGGAGACTCCTGGTTGGGTTCTCACCCCCTGGTTTGGACCCTGGCTTGAGGGGGCATGCCTCCCCTACAGGAGGCCTCCAGCCCAATTCCCGTCCTGCGTGGCCCCTGCCCACCTGTGTGGAATGAAATCATGTCGAGAGCTGATGACGTACAACTGTGGAGAGTGCTCTGGGCCCTTCCCCTTCTATTTGTTTCTTTGTGTATCTCTGTCGAAAACCATAAAATAAACCTTAAAAAAAAGAGAAAAAATGAGCACCTTAAAATATAAACATCCATTACAACCCTTACAGACCCCTGTGAAGGACAGGACATAGAACACTGTGTCACATGAGTTTGGCTCACTGCCGTATTACCTTTGCTCAGCTCTGATCTCTTTTTGATTCTGGAAAGCCAGGCTGACACTTATTTTCAGAGATACCATTGTCTTATTTTAAGCTAAAGCTAAAAGGAAAATTTGGCATAATTTTAGATCGAAAAGTTCAAGAATGCTTGCTCAGTGTTGAGAGCGGGAGGGTGGATGTACCATGTGACCTGAAGCAGACCTTGCAGTTCTGCTGTTTCCTTTTAATAAGGCCAAACCCAGAGTGTCCAATCTTACTCTTGACTTGCCTTTTTCCCCCCAACCTCCAAGCACAACAGAATTAGCCTCCGAGTTCTCACTGACCCATTTCCTACTTCCCTTCCAGCCCCGGCTCAGTCACCAAACTATATCTGCTCTATCTACTCTTCACATTCTGCTCCATCATTTCTGCTGCCTCGCCAACCACAGTGCCACTCTTTGTACACACAACGTCTTTTACTTTTGCCAACTGCTTCGCCTCTAGTGCCAACCAAGCACTCCTTTAAATTTTTTATGGAGTCACGTTATCAAGACCTAGAAGAGACTGCAGAAGTCTCTCATCTGTCTCTCCCACTGCATTAGTGCTGAGTTCCAGGCTGCACAGCCTGGGTGTGCTGCATCTGATATCCTGAGGCCCAGGCGTGTGTGGCCTAGAATGCACTGGAAGGATGTGGCCAAAGAAGAGCAAGAGATTAGTTAATATGTGGAGCTGGCTGGGATCACTGTTAACGTAAGGGAAGTCTTAGGAGAGCCTGAATTTTGACATTTTGTGTCTCACAGGGAAAAACTCTTCTCTCCAAATGGTTGATCTGCTTGTGGGGCTCTTTAGCCTAAGACCTGTCTGTTTACTCCCATTAACTGGAAGTAAAGTTGAATCCCTGTAGACTAACAATCAGTGTCCTCACAGTTCAGGCCACATCCACTGTGCCCCTGGCCTCAGACACATGTATCTGACACAGCAGCCACGTGGCACGTTCCCCTCCACACCTCATGGCTGTGTACATACTGCTCCTTCTGACTAGAATGTTCTTTCCACCAAGAAAATTCTCAGTCTAGCTCCTCCTCTGTGATGACTTGTCTGCCTAACCTTCCTTGTTATCATGATCCTTGGATAATCCTGATAATAGTAATAATAACGATAAGGACAACAATGGCAATGAACACTTATTGAGTAATAAATATTCATGATTATTTTATTTAATCATCAAAACATAACTTTATTATGATGCTACTTTTAAGGAGGAAGGAATTGAGCCTTAAAGAGATTTAGTCATTTACCTAAGGTTACAGCTAGGAAATGATGACTTGGGAGTCAAACTTCTGTCTGACTTCCGAGCCCAACCTCTACTTTTTAATATGACATTGCCCCTCACCCCTTACTGTGTTGTCTTAACAATGATCTGTGACCACGTCTTGCTAGTTGAGGACAGGAACCTTCTGTATATTCCCAGTGCTTAGAATAGGGCCTGGCACACACGAAGTGCTCAGGAAATGTTTGTGGAATAAATGAATAAAGAAATGCATTTCAACGGAGCCCTCCCCTCCTCCAGCAGTCCTTGAACGAATGCAGTGACTTGGGTGGAGGTCCACTTGCCTGTGCCCAGGAGCTGCAGCGGCAGCAGATGGTGCTGCCCAGCTCCGCTCTCCCTCCACCCCTGCATTGAACCAGGCTCTCTCATCCCCTCTCCTCCCCCTCCACCGATGAGGCCCTGTGTTCCAGGAAGATGGCCAAGTGAGGCCATGAGTCCTCCCACCAGAAACACCTGGCTGGTCAAAGACTTCTGCAAAGCTTTGTTTCCACAATTACCCTTGATCTCTCTCTCCCTCTTAGATTTCAGGCAAGCCAACTGGTATTTCTTTTTCAACAGCTGAGAACACCAGATGGAAGGGTAGGGGGAGGTGGAGGCACAGTGAAAGGCAGGAAGGGGACAAGCAGGGAATGTGGGTGAGTGGGGCGATGTTCTGAACCCTGTGATGGAGGGAAAATGCCTGAAAGGTCAGCAGAGGTAGGAACAAAAAGAAGAACCAAAAAAAAAAAAAGCGAGCAGCCACCATATGTGTGCATGCACATACACACGGAGCTTTCAACATACCATTAAAATAGAGGAAGAAACATTTTTGGTTTCCATAGCAACAAGGCCTATTGGTGCCTCAGCCAGAGAAACTTATTAGAAAAAAAGGCTTTTGCCTGTTAAGGGGCCTGATGAATTGGGAGATAATTACACAGCGTTTTGCCACCACTAAAGACACAAGAATGCACTCCAAAAACATATTTTAAAGAGCACTAATTGTCACAAATTCCACAAAAGCCTGGGGTGGGAGTGAGAGGCAGCAGGCAGGGAGAAAAGGCTACTGAAATGATTTGAGGGGAACACTCCAGGGGAGTGGACATTTGTAGGGGCAGACTGGAGCCAACTCATAGGACAGGCATCGGCGATCTAGGGTGAGGCGAAGGCTTGACATATTTGTATCTGATCCTGAGGCACCAGTACACTGAGTCCTACTCTTCTCTGTGCCTTCAGGGGGTGGGTGGGTGGTTCTGTGAACTCTCAGTGATTAGATTCAATAAGAGAGTTTGCTGACCAGAGTGGAGGCACCGACGTTGACCAGGGCTCTGCTACTGTAATGGAATGAGCCACGTGAATCTCATAACACATCTGGCCCTTCAGATGGGAAGTGACACAAGAAGAGGTTCTTTAAAATTGAGCCGGGCAATGTAGAATCTTGCGTAGGGTTGAAGGAGAGGAAATGGGTTATTGTTCTGTACTCCTCATAGCCCAGGACACAGTGTAGGCATGTAACAATTTGTAAATATAATGTGTAGTGAATGAACGAAGGCCTGAATGGGTAAATGGATGGAATGGATGATGATGTGAGTGATGAATGAATGGATAAAGAATCATGAGTAGCCAGGACTCCACCTCCTGTCTTCTTGCTTATCCCTAGAAATTTACTTGCCTGACTCCTTCCCTGTCTTTCCCATGAGTTCACAGAGCCCTCAAGCCCAGGTATGAATGTCCAATCAGACCGGGCAGTTTTGTCCTCCAGAAGATGGGCAGAAATAGGTTTACCCTCAGTGGCAGGGTCTTTTGAAGAGAGTCACGCCCTGAGATGAACCCCTAGGTCTAAGGGTGGTTTAGCATCTTCAGAAGATTCCTATCTTTGAGAAGTTAGATTTTCTTTCCTTTTTTCCCCAAAGATTTAGTATGTATGTATGTATGTATGTATGTATTTATTTATTTTTACTGTTTGAGAGAGACAGAGAGAAGGAAGGAGGGCCCAGAGCAGCTTCCGCAGTTGCACATCATTAGTTGTGACATAGTTTCATTCCACACAGGTGGATGTGAGGCCGCACGGGGTGTCACTGAACTGGGGGCCTCCCGCAGGGGAGGCAACACCCTTGTTACCATGCTGGCGGCTACCAGCTGCACACTACAATTCAGCATGTGGGTCTGCGTAGGCCGGGGCCGGGACTCAATCCCCAGACCTCACGGTTGCAAGGCAATGCCCAGTCTGCTGAGCTATCCCAGCATCCCTGAGTTAGATTTTCTGCGCATGTTCTTAGCCACCATGGAGGGCATGCCCTGTGATACACCCTGCTAGTGACATATCCAGAAATAGAGAGAAGAGCTTGCCCACCTCATCTAAGTACCTGGGCCACTTTCCGTAGCTCTTGGGGTTCAGGTGAGCCTCCAAGAGCTAGAAGAAGTCTCTCTGAAATCAGTTTTCCATCCCCTAATTTCCTCTAGTGCTTGGGGAGCATCTCATTTGAGCCTTTGCCATGCTATTTATAACCATTATTGATTATTTGTTTTTCCTATGTATACATCATACCTCTCCATCTAGACCATGCTCCGTAGGGGCAGGGACCTCCTAGTGAACTTCCTCATCATGTGAGCCCCGAGCAGAGACCCTTGCCTGTCCGAAGCACTGAATACCTGTAGTGCTAACTAACACCAAGCAGGACATCCATCCACAGCCTTTAAGAACTGACTGATGGAGGAAGCCTGGATGGCTCAGTGGGTTGAGCGCTCGCTTTGCAGCCCCAGGGACTGAGGATCGAATCCGGGCCCCGGCTGTGTGGACCCATATGCTGAACTGGGGAGTGCCCCCAGTTCAGTTCTCACCAGGGTGAGACCTCGGCCCAGTTCCTGCCCTGTGCAGCCCTGCGCCCACCTGTGGAATGAAACTATGTGGAAAAACCGATGATGTGCAACTATGGAGACTGCTCTGGGCCCTCCCCCTTCTCTCTTTCTCTATTTCTTTCTCTCTCTGTCAAAAACAATAAAAATAAATCTTAAACAAAAAACAAAACAAAAAAATAACTGACTGATGGCATCAGCTCCATGCCAAGGTGCTCCTTGCCTCCACAACACACCCACATCTACTTGTAGCATTTTGGGGGTACTGCCCGGTCTGATTGGACATTCATACCTGGGCTTGAGGGCTCTGTGAACTCATGGGAAAGACAGGGAAGGAGTCAGGGAAAGCGATGGAGGCCTCACCACTCATTTCTCACAGGCACGCGGCCTCTTCTTGAACTGAGTGCTATCAGCCCTGCCCCAGAGGGGTGAAGAGCGTGCAGAACCAGCATCAGACAGCTTCTCTGTCCTGAGGTGGACAGGAGGGCAGGGGCACCTGGAGCACCACTGACTCATGATTGCCACAATCCTGGAGGTGCTTTTTGCTCATCCTTCTTTTCTAGACAAGAAAACCGAGGTTCCGAGAGCTTAAGCAGATTGCTCAACGTCACACAGCTAGAGAGTGATGCATGTTGGATTCCTATTCATGATCTACACGGTCTCTCAAGTGTGCAGACTCTTCTGTCTTGCACTGGCTCTTGTGAATCGGGCTTATGGAAGGCACTGGAGGAAGCCAGGGTGTTTCCTTTCCCTGAATAGACGCCCCTTCTAAAATACAGCTGGTTTGGAGTAGGAAAGAGAAAATCCGGTCAGAGCGCACTGATAGTTAGTGAAGATAAAAGAAGCAGAGTTCAGAGCAGGGTAAAACTTAATTTTATTTTGTGTACGCATCCTGTGAAACAGATTCCGTTTCAACTATAAACAGGTTTTCTCCCCCCGCCATTCCCCTCCATCAACCCCCACTCTCCCCAACAGATTGTTCCCTCCCTTCTTGTTTAGATTACAAGGAAGCAAAACTGGCTTTCCTTTCATTCTCCACACTCTCCCCAGTCCTGCACCATCTGGGGGTGCATGTTTCTTACCCCAGTTTCTTTGAAACATCCTTCCTTGGCGTTCTGTCCAGAGTCCCGCTGAGTTTCTAAGCTCTGCGGAGAGTGTGCTCGCCGGCCGCCAGGGGTCGCCGTCGAGCAGCCGGAGCCCGCTCCCCGCAGGGGCGCAGGGGCACTTGCCGGGAACCGCGAGCGCATCGCCAGTATGCAGCAGCGCGCAGCATTAATCAGGCCGCGGCCCTGCAGTGCATTGCGAGGGGAGTGAGAGCCCAGGCTTGGGAGTGAGATCCGGCTTTTTCAGGCCACAGGAGCTCTGCAGGCTCGATTCTCCCACCCCAGGTTCAGAGCAAGCAGTGCTCAATGAAGTGGAGCGAGGCCCGCCACTCGCCCGGTCCCAGGGTCCTGCCTTGCCTATCAGGATTCCTCAAGGGAGCAGGCTTCGGAGACCACACGGGGTGTGTGAGACTGTGGAGGGCAGTGCTCCGCCAGGCCTGGCTGCAGCAGGAGCGGAGTGCGGCTGCTCTTCCTACAGGGACCGGTCCCTCCCACACCCCTCTCCCGACCGCCCCCCAGCCGCCGAGTGGCGCCCTCCTGCACACACGTGCCCTCCTGCACACACGTGCCCTCCTGCACACACGTGCACGCTCACCGCTCACCAGTGATCCCTCTGTCACCTCAGCCCGCCTTGGCGCAGCCCGCCGTGGTCTCCGCGTATGCCTGGAAAGCCAAGCTTCTGACACAGTTTTATCAGATGGGATGCAGAGGGGGCGGGGCACGTGCTTCCTTTAGCATCAATTTTTCAACATTGTATTTTCATCGCTCTGCCCTATTTCTCTCAAGTTCCTCCTACTGCTCTTTTCAGAGACAGAGCTGCTGAAAATGTGAGGCGATTGATGGGCAGCTAAGATGGAGGCGCAGGGGGAAGAAAGGAGGAGAGGAGGCAGAGGGAAGGGGTCTGCCAGCCAAGGATGCCGCCGTGGGTCAGGGAGCAGAAGCCGGGCGCTCGCAGGCCGTTGCCAGACCCCGGCAGCACGGTGCGCAGTCTGACCCAGCCAGGAAGGGGAACCCACAGCGACCCAGGGGCCACGGCCTCTGTTTTCCTGCCCTTCCCTGTCGTCCCTCCTTCCCTTTGTTCCTGTCTTCCTTCCTTAGAGACAGATGCAATCACACATATAGACAAACACACATGCACGGAGACCTGCTTGTAGAACCAGGCAGACTTGGACTTTTATCATACGTTTTAAAGGAATAAAGGGCGATGGGAAAGAAAATGCATGTTAATGGCAGGATCTGGGAAGTTGCTTGAAATAAGTAGGATTTGAGTGGGATCTTGAACAATGGGGAGGACTTCTTCGAGGGGGGAGGGGTATGCCAGGTAGAAAAAGGAGCTTGACTAAAGACATAAAAGTGAGAGATTTCATAGCATTTGGGAGAGTAATGAATAGGCTGCAGTGGTTCAGCGACAGGTAGAGGGGAAGAAGATGTATTGAGTGTAAACACGGCAAAGGTAGGTTGAACCAGAAGACGGAGAACTCTGCATGCCCAGACGAGGCATTAGAGCCTTCTATAAAATACAGCGAATCCTGGGGAGGATTCCAGGGCACAAGGCATTTGTGGTTTAGGGGGATCCGTCCAAAGGATGGGTAGATAAGGGGTTGAGGGTTAAGGGGGTGCTGGGTGTGCGGTATTTTTTAGGAGGCCATGTGGTAGTACAGATGGAAAGAACCTGGGCTGAACTAGGTCGTTTGAATTGGGAGTGGAAGGAGAATACGAGAAACTGTGAGCAGAGGCTTCATGCTTGCTCTTCAACACCCACCCCCTCATCCTTTTCCCCTCCCCCAATCTCCATCAGAGCTGATGCTGTCCCCTTGCTCTTCGTTGGGAAGTGGAAACGGGTCTACACATGTACCTGGGTGTGTATCACCATCTCCCTCTTTCCTCCTCCTGGGAGGCAGATGCAAAAAGTCCCCTGATCAAAGGCCAGTGCCTCCCGTCTGCTCCTCTAAGGGATTTTTCTTTGTCACTGCCCTGTCCTGTAGCATCCGGTTCACATGTGCTGTCCCCATCTGCACAAAAGCTTCAATGGACGCTCCATTTCTCTCTACCTATCTGCTCATCCGTAGTAACATTTCTCCAAAGTATAGCTTACACATGCTGCTTTTATTTTATTTTTTCCCATCTACAAATTGCTGTTTGGTTTGTTCCAATCTGGCTCACAGCACGGCTTTGTCAAAACGACTCTTCTATCTCTATCATCTTAAACACAACGGGTCGTTTTCTAGCCTTGTTTTGATCTTCTGGTCACATTTGGCACATGTGACTCTCCCTCCTTCACGAAACACTCTTTGTTTCTCAGTTGTATGATGCACTCTCCTGGAGGTTTTTTTTTGTTGTTTTTTTTCCCTGTGTCACTGGCTATTGCTTCTCATGCAGTTTTGCTGGCTTATCCTTTTAGACAGGACCCTCAAGTACTGACAGGCCACAGGACCCGGCTATGGGGTGCTTTTTAACCTCTTTCCTTCTGCTTCTCTTCCTGTTTCATTCGTCTCTCCCCTCCATCTATGCACTCCCGTGACATGGATTCCGTCTCTACAATAATGTCTCCATCCCAGAGCTCTTCCCACGGAGCTCCAGGTTGTTTCGTCCAACTGTCAACCTGCAATTTGCACCAGGACATCTCATTCGCATCTTCAGTTCAGCACGTCTGAAACCAAACTCTTCATGACCTGCCGTTCCCACTGCCAGCTGCTCTGTTCCTCCTCCTGTGTCCTGAACTCACAGAATGGCATTATCAGCCCCTTAGCTGCTCACACCCCAAATCCTGAGTCATCCCTGATTCCTCTTTCTCCTTCATTTTCATATCCAATCCACCAGCAAGTTCTAGCAGGCTTACCTCCAGCATATATCCCAAATCAGTTCATTTCTCACCCTGATCCTGCAGTTCAAGCGGTCACTACCCCTTACCTGGTCTGGTGCAAAAGCTTGGAGCTTGTGTCCCTGCTCTACCTCTTGCCCCCACCTCCTCATAATTCATGTTTTATGCATCCATGAAAGTGAACTTTTAAAGGCACAAAGCAGATCAGATTCTTGCTCTGCTTAAAGGCTGCTATTTGATTTTCCATCATACTTTGAATAAAATCCAAATGCTTTGAACGACCTCTGAGGCTCTTCATGACCTGACCTCTGGCCACCTCTGACCTTAATCTAGTCATGACAGCTCCTTCCTCCATCAGGTCTACTACTGAGGGCTCGTTGCTGGTCTGTGAGTGTATAAAGCCCTTTCTCTCCCTGCAGCCTTTGCGCCTAGTGACCCTTGAGTCTGTACTGTTTGCTCTTCCCTTGGCTCTTTCTATGAGAGGTTCCTTTCTCCTCCCACACACATGCCTTTCCTGACCATCTTCATGCTCCCAATGATGCATATCACTTGCTTACTTCCCTCACAGCAGTGATCGCACTCTGCAACACAAAGCTTACTTATTTGTCTATTGTCTATCTCCTGAGACTAGGAAAGTTACCTTTTCTCTCACCCCTACATTTTCAGTACAGAGCAAAGCCCCTGGCTGTGAATTCGTAGTGTTATATATTAGGTAGAAGTGATTTCGTATATACACAACACACGCACACACACACACACACACACACACACACACTGCTGGGGCCATGGTGGAGAACAAAACAGTTTATTCTCTCTTCTAGCAGAGAGTAGAGGAATGAGAGATAAGTAGTAAAATATGTGGCCTTGCCTAATAAGAGGTCTGGCCTTAGTCTGCTCCTGGGATGTAATCCAACCTCTAAACCTTCAGAATTTCCCAAGTGTCTGTCATTCAGGGTGCTGCTGCTGAGTTTATGCAGATTAGGTGACTCAGGGTGGGCCCTTGAGCTTGGTGATGGTAGCCCAACCCTTGGGGGAGAGGGGAGCAGTAGATTGAGTTCAGCCATGCGGGCAATAATTTAATCAATCATGCCCACACAATGAAGATACACTAAAAGCTCTGGATGACAAGGCTTGCTTGTGTAAGCCTTTGTGGTTGGTGATTGTGTGTAATGTCACATTGTGACCAAGAAGGGGCAACACTGGGTGCAACTGCAGGGGGAGAGGTGACCAGAAGCTCCATGTCTGGATTTTGCTCAGATTCCACCCTATGTGTCTCTTCTCTTATGGATTCTAATTTACATCCTTTTTCTCTAATAGGATTGACCCTAAGTATCATAGCTTTCAGTGAGTTATGTGCATCTTTCTAGCCAGTTATTGGACCTGAGGGCAGATGTGGCAGGAGGACTATGCCCTAACCCCTGCATTTGGCTAACTGCAGTTGACAGACAAACCAAAAGCCAACTAAACGGAGAAGGGACTCTCAGATAGTGATAAGTGACTGAAGGAAACAGAAGAGAGTGTGGGTCTGTGTGGATTGGGTTGATGGGGTGTTGGGGTCTGGAGCTGAACCTTCAGTGACAAGGCAAAGCTAGTCAGATGAAGATCTGGGGACAGAGCATTCCAGGCAAAGCTAACTAGGGGCATAGATTCTTTATTTTTTAAGATTTATTTTATTGTTTTGAGAGAAGGAGAGAGAGGGGGATAGAGGGGGAGAGAGAAAGAGAGACAGAGACAGAGAAAGAAAGAGAAGGGGGAGGGCCCAGAGCAGTCTCCATAATTTACATCATTAGTTGTGACATAGTTCCATTCCACACAGGTGGATGTGGGGCCACATGGGGCGGGAACCCAACTGGGGTCTCCCGCATGGGAAGTGAGAACCTTCATCGCTGAGCCATCCTGGTGGTTACCAGTTGCACCACAATTCAGCATATGGGGTTGCACAGGCTGGGCCGGGAATTGAAACCTGGACCTTGAGATTGCAAGGCAAGCACTCAACTACTGAGCTATCCTGGCATGCCCTGCGGCATAGATACTTTGTAAGGTAGGAACACATATGATGTTTTCAAGACAAGGAAACCAGTTCAGTGTAGATAGAGTGAGTGAGGCAGAAAGAAATAGAGGAACAATGAAGAGGTGCATGGGTTCTATTCTCCAGGGCCGGTAGGCCAGATCTGGGCTTTGTTTTCTGGTTAAAGACAGTTGGAAATTCACGGGAGGAGTTAGGCTAGTGAGTGACATGAGCTGCTTACGCTTTTTACATGTTGTGTAGAACTTTACATAAAAGGGGTCATACTATCCATCCTATTCTGTAGTGTGCTATTTTTGCTCACGAGTATGTAATAGGCAATTGCATCTGTTTCATGTGGGAGTGCAATGACAATTTGCAGAGAGGGCGTGGGAGCACAGAGCAGGGGCATTTTCAACCTTAAGGAATCCTGGAAGCTTGCCTGCAAGAGGTGTTGGAGCTAGGCTGTAGAAAGTGAGAAGTCGCCAGTCAAGGGAGTGTCAGGCAGGGGAGGACCCTGTATAGGCACAGAAGAGAGAAACATAGGAGGGGGTGGGACAGGTCAGTAGTGTGGGACACAGCCAAAGGTAGAAGAGAACACAGAGGCCACTGGAGTTGGCTTGTTAAGAAAATGGAGATATAACTGACACATAACATTATATTAGCTTCTGATGTACAACAGGATCAATATTTGTACATATTATGAAATGGTCACTACAATAAGTCTAGTTAACATCCATCACCACACATAGCTACAAAATTTTCATTTTCCATCTGGTGGTGAGAACTTTTAAGATCTACTGGAGTCAATTTTTAAGAGGTGAAGAGCAATCTTTAAAAGATCAGCTTCTGGGATGTGGTAAGGATGTGATTGAAACCAGCATTATTGGATTACAAGGATAAAAACCACTCAATTAAGAGGGGCAGCTGGTTATTTTAAGGATATTACAGGCAGTCCAGTAGATAGCCAAAAATCAGACACACTGGCATTGGAACACGGAAGTCAGGAACTAGAGCCAGTCCCTCTGTTTTCTATAGTGAGAATCTGATTGGCTGAGCCCAGGACATTACTGGACCTGCCCACTAATGGACTTGGGCAGGTTGACAATTTTGAAGAAAGGAGTATGGGTTGAGCAGGCTGGCCAAATACGTCTTCTGCAGCTGTTCTAATGATTAAGAGTACAGCTGTTCTAATGATTAAGAGTACAGTGATTTCAGCTCTACCACTTGCCAGCTGTGTAACATTAGGCTAGTGGCTTAACCACTCTGTGCTCCATCTCCTCTATTGAAAAATGAGGATACTAATGATCATGTTTTAGCCAGCAATATCATTAAGAGGATGATGGGAGTTATACACAATATGTAAGCACTTTGAACAATGCCTGGCAGGTGAGAAGGTGTTAGATATTATTTTCTTAAGGGTCTGATAAAAAGAATGAGGAAAGAGAGGAAAGATTATACTCCCAGACGTCTGACAGTAAAGGAAAGGAGAAAAAAAGCAGTGGTAGTTTCCTGGGAAATCAGTAGGCATGCTGGGGACGTAGTAGACACTGGAAGTATGAATACCCTCATCGTTCAGGGAGCAGGAGCAGGCATGATGCAGTAGATGAGAGCGAGACTGGAGAACCAAGGGGGAAAAGTTGCAGAGGATATGGGAAAGGGTGGTGTTAACAACAGAAGCAGAGAAAGAACAAAGGGTGGTGGGAACGTGGAGGACGTCGGAGAGGGGAACATTCACGTCTGATGGCCTGGTGAAGGTGTTGGAAGAGTCTTCTGCTAAGAATGAAGGTCAAGAGTATGTTTGAGTGCTAAAGGGAGTCAAGAATGTTTCAAAATAATGTAGATGTTCTTCCTCGATGAAATTAAAAAACAAAATCCTTGTAGGCATGAGTTCCTCTCTTCTGCATGTACCAACAAGACTCCACATACCTCTCTTATAGCGCCTGTCATATTATATTCTAATGATTTGTCTGTCTGACCCACCTTTTTGAATGTTATCTCTGGATGAAGATAACTTAGGAGAGAGGACACAGAAGTGCTAGCAGCTTGCCAAGTTCCCCTTCTGTGAAATTAATTATAAAAAACATATGCAAACACTGCTTTGGGTCAGAGTCAAGGATCAGTGAGTGAGTTTCAGTCCCCTCAAAGAGCTGTTGGATAAATAGACAAATTATGTTGATAGGATGAATTCTATACAGAACCGACTAGGAATAGGAAAAAGATAATTAATTGTTGGGCACATTCTAAGCACTTAAAACATAATTGTTCGATGACTGGATGAATACATGAAATGACATTTAAGACTCATCTGAGGTGAGAAAGAATGTCTTCCATTCAAGTTTCTCTGTCTTATGATTTTCATGACCAAGGCAGAAGGAGCTTGTGAAAAGAGGCTGCAAAACTCACTGGTTGGATTAATCTGGGGCAATATGGAGAGCCAGTGAACAGATTTTTTTTCCCTTAGAGGTCGTTAGAGGGGTGCCTTAAAGGTATTTCCTCAAAACTATGAAAAACCTCAATCTGACATCTTCTGGTGGATAGCCTGCTAGTTTCGAAGGTGCCCTTGGATTATTTTGTGTATGGGATATGGGGGTGTTTTTGTCTTTTTTAATTAAATTTATTGGGGTGACAATGGTTAGTAAAATTATATAGGTTCTGGGTGGACAATTCTACAATACATCGTCTATGTGTTGCATTGTGTGCTCACCACCCAGAGTCAGTTCTTCCATCAACAAGTATTTGAATTCCCCTCCCGCCTTCACCACCCCTGGGGCTTTGTCTTTTGACCGTCCTCCCTCGCTGGTTGGCTGGCACACTATGGCCACAGGACACCAATTCTTCTCTGTGCCAGCCTGTGCCAGTTCTTTCCAAGCCCAGAGAGCTGACCATCCTTCAGTGGTCGCATGGTCTAGGGCAGTGGCTCTCAAACTTTAGAGTGGATCAGAACCACCTGGAGGGCTTCTTCAAACAGACTGCTGGCTTCACCCCCAGAATTTCCGATCCAGTTGACCTGAGGAGGGACCTGGGAATCTGCATTTCTAACATTTTCCGAGGTGATGCTGCCGCTGTGTCTGGAGCACTCTTTGCCTAGAGTTCTCTTTCTTGACATCCTCCTTGCAGCTCTGCCGCATAGAGAGCGAGCTCTCCCAGCAAAGCGCATGTCCTCGGTTCTCCACCCAAGCTTTCCCCAGTTCCCCACTCTCTTGTTCACGACAGTCTGTGGGCTCTAGAGCAGGAGGGAACTTGGAAGATCAGCTGCAAAAAGAGTGATGGTGTCTTTTCCACTTGGCTGAGCCAGCTCAGCTCAGGGGACTCCAGGTGCCCTTCCCACCACTGTTGGCAAAGGTTGGCATACAGCACTGCTCCTCTTCAAGGAGTCCTGCGATGGGGCCCAGGTCTGTGGCTGTGGTCTCCGTTGGCAATGGGGCTCTTGTTTCACCTCATTGGCAGAGGACCCTGCTCGGATTGAGGAAATGCCCTGATCTTCACTCTTACAACTGCCCCACGGGTCTCGGCTCAGCTCCAGGGCCCTGCCCAGCCCTTCTTCCCAGCCAGTGCCTCCCTGTGTTTCTTGTGCCCCTTCTTCAGTGGCCCAGAGAACCCACCTAGCCACCTTCTGGAAATTGCTACTGTTTCCCAATTATTTATTCACTCTCCTTTCCTTTCGTTTGAATATCCCCTGAGGGCACGACTAATTTTACTTTGCAGGCCTTCCTCATACTCCCTCACTATGCTATCTAGGCCCGTGTTGTGGGGTACACAGTGGGCCCTCAATAAATAACTGTTTTCCAAATGTAAAAAAGGCCCCAGTCTCATTCCACTGGGATATGGGTCACCCGATCTTCATTTGTAATGATGTCTCACAACACACACATTTGAAGAGACTGCTTCAAAATACTTAAGTTCTTGCAGTTGTATTTGCAAAGAGTCAACTCCAGCCTGCAATCAGGGGTTTGTCCCCCAGCATTATAATCACTGTTTGGGGACATTTTTTTATTGAGTTCAGAAGAAGATGAGTCTGCTTTACACTGGGTGCCTGGAGACACATCAATGACAACAATTGTGTGAGGAAAGAAGGTTTATGATTATTGGCAACCAAGTAAAGACTACTGTGAACCAAGACAAATTCAGTCCTATATCTTTGTATTTCCATTCTCTGTCTTTCCATTTCATCTGTCAAATTGGATAATGACACCTGCAGAACTTACCTCCTTTACTTGCAATTTTAAAATAGCCAAGAATATAAAAATGCTTTGAAAAGTACACTGTGAAATGTAAATACAAGGTATTCTATTTCTATAATACCTGCACACCGATTTTCAAGGTTTCAGTTCTGACATGACATGTCTTAGTCATTGAACAATATCTATGGGCCACTCTGTGTGTGTGAAATACATTTTCAGACAAGACACTTTTATCCACAATTGGACCTACTTTAAAGAAATGTTACAAATATAGTTAAAACCCACTGACTCCACGCCATCTCATTTATCTCCTTCTTTTCTTAGAAGTAACCATCACCCTGAATTATGTGTTTATTATTTCCACACATTAATAATAACTTTTATTATGTATATGGTCATAAATAATTTACAGAATTGTCTTTTCATATCCTAAAATTTTATATAAATGGTTATACACTGACCATATCATTCTGCAACTTTCTTTGGTTTTCTTAGCATCATATATAATAACATAAATTATTTTTTATTGAAGAATACTATACAAAATATTGTGCACAGTTAATGTATACATTGTGATGAGTTTGGACATTGGCATACACCTGTGATACTATCACCACAATCAAGGTTCTAAACAGATCCATCCCCTCATGAACACTTTTAAATAGAGCCTTCATGTCCGCATGTGCCCTCCCACTTATTTTTAATAGGCCATGATTTTTTTCAAAAGATTTGTCCAGGAAAGCCGGGATGGCTCAGTGGGTTAAGCACTCGTTTTGAAGACCCGAGGACTGAGGATCAAATCCCGGCTCCGGCCCAGGCGGACCCACATGCTGAACTGGGGTGTGCTTCCCGAATGCGGTGAGGCCCCCAGTTCAGTTAAAAAAAAAAAAAAAAGATTTGTCCATGCCAAGTGTATGTCAGGAATATCGTGATATGTCCTGGTTTAGTGAGGTGAGTACAAAGTCTGGCCCTGAACATAATCAGGTTAAGTCATACACATATTTGTTAAATCTCCTTATAGATTTAGATATACCATAGGTCATATTCTATCACCTCTCAACACAATAGGCACCTCTTGCTGAAGTCTGATTTAATAGTTAGCTTCCTAGAGAGGTGTTAGTCCTATGCCCTGATCCGCAACATTTTAGAAGAATATGTTCTTGTGCTTTAGTCTTTGATTTTGGATTAATATCCATAAATTGACATAACTGTTGCAAATCTATTTTTCAGAGAGCTGATTATATATCCTTTCTTGTGAAAGGTAATTACTTGCTAGCCCAAGAAACATCCTATGCCTTAGTGGGAACTGTCATTCCAGGGAAAATCACGGGGTCTAAGTCCTATGAGGTAAAGTAAGACTTTGCATTTCAAACACTCAAGTGCACTGATGCTGACTCATAAACAGCACAGGCTTTGATAAACAAAGATGCTGTTGCACATAACTGATTGCATTTGACATGAGGATGGAGGAGACTTTGATCCCAATGAATAAAATTGCCAATAGCTATTTATAGAGGTTAGCTCAGTGTCTGTGATACGTAATTCAAACTTTATGAATTTATAATTGGGGTTCCTTTAGAGAGGGTCATCTTTTACATTTATTTTTGTGTTAACTACAGAAAAATTCTGCTGTAAGATATGGCAACACAACAATTTAGAGTGGGGTCACCTGTAACACATAAAAGCACTATGTCAGCAAACCGAACGAACCCTCCTCAGGGCGTTCTCCCAGCTTGTATTCGAGCTGTTGCAAGACGGGATGGGTGTGGGGTGAATAGAGCAGCATTGCATGAAGACTGTAGCCAGAAACTGTCAGAACCACAGCTCCCCTTTCTCTCCTGGGACCCCATATTTCTTGCTCGTGGCACCTTTGCTCCTGTCTGACATCTGCTCCACTTTCTTTCCCAATCAGTTTCTCTGTAGGCCTGGAGTCACTGGGACTTGCCAATTTCAGGCTGCAGGTGTCCACTGTGTTCTTACTGGCTCCAAACACCAAACCCATAGACTTCTTTTAGTGTTGTCTGTTCCAAATTTCCTACATGACAGCTGTCTTGTCTACAGGCTCTCAAGTGCAGATACCGAGGGCCAGACCAACTATTGATAACCCTTGTTCTAAGCAGTCTTCCGTAGCTGGGAATGAGCTGTGTAGCATGGACCATGGCCACCTTAGGAGGGCCACGTTTCTGAGCATTGGGACGCTGGACAAGTCAGACATTTGATAGTTGTCTGCTTTAGTCTACTTGTGTCAAAGGAAGGAAACACTGTTCACAAAGGGTGAGACTTCAGTCTTAGACAGTCACATGCTTACTTAGCAACCCTGGACTTCCTCTCATCTTTGCTTTGATGCCATGCAGAATAAAAACCTTTGGCCTGGGGTTCGTTTTGGCAGCGAGGACAGAACTGCTGAGGCCCATGGTGCCTTCCCTTGCCCTTCCATAGGGCGCTTCCCAGTGACGATGGGGCTTCAGTCTCCTTTACTTCTTCAGATGCTCCCTGACAAATCACCAAGCCCAGGGCTCAAGTCATCCCCATGATGACCCCCAATCTGTGTCTCCCACTCAGGTCTTCACCAATCTCCTGACTATTATGTCCAGTTTCCTTTGAGATGTTGTATCTGTACGTGCCACAGTCATCTGACGTTCACAGGGTAAGTAAAACGATTATCTTTTCCTAAAACCTCTTCTGGTATTTTCCAACTTCCTAAATTTCCCAATTTAGTGGATGCCAAGAGCTTCTTCTCACTTATCTAAATCTAAAAAGCCCTAACAGTTTTGAATCTCCTCTTTCCACCAGTTATGTCCATCCAGAATTAACCCCTTCCTCATAATACCCAGTGCCCCTGCTTTTGTTCACATTGCCTCATTTCTTCATTAGATTTCTATAATAACCTCACTAGCAGTTCTGACTCCTATTTTTTTCCTCTTCTGATCTCTTTGCCATCCACTGCCAGAGTTATCTTTTTAAAAATGACCTAATGTCAATTTCTTAATTAAATTTCAGAGGCTCCCCATTGCCTGGAGGATAAATTCTAAATTCCACAACATACTTTATTATACCCTGGGTAGTCTGCCCCTAACTGCCTTTCGCTCCTCAGACCCTTCTGTTCCCCATTACTTTTTGGGCCTCAGTCACACTTGGCTATCCTTTATTCCCACATGTGCCAAGTTCAACTGCAAGTTCACAGACTTGTATAATGCCTTCTTGCCTGGAATATTCTTGCTCTATTGATTCAAAGGTGTCAGCTCAAAATCTTGTAACTGAAATCCTCTAGTCTACCTGTCTGAAGGCAACTGCTGTTCCCTTGGAGCCTCCAAAGTTCTTTATCCATTCTTCCATTAGTGTACTTGACACATAGCATTGGAATTATCTAATGGTTAGCAGGCTCAGCTAACTCCAGAGTTCAGGAAGGTCATGCTGACGGGATGATGAGGCTGAGTAAGGGCAACTGAACCTGGTAAATGGAGAGAGTGTATGGACTGACCAAAGGCTTTAGTAGTGGACAGTTTTCACGATCATCCTTTTCCCTCACCAGATTTCAGCGCCTTCCTATATTTCCATCACTTCTGTAGATTGTGAGTTTTGCCAGAAAGTAGACAATCTTCTGCAATGGGGGTGCAGGTGTGAGCTCTCGTTCCACCAGTCAGAAGTTCCTGCATGATGCATGAGGCATGATGGGAAGTGAGCAATGGGGACAGAGCAGGCTGGGCCGGGGCCTCGCTGTCCTTCCTAACCGTCCAGGGAGGGCCTCTGGTTCTGTGGATGGCTGCGTGGAGCTTCAGGCAGTGGGTTCCATACCCGAATGGTGGTGGGGATCTCCAAGGGAGGCCTCCGTGATGTCACTGGGCTTGTACCTGGCAGCAAACCCTCAGAGTTAGCCGCTCTGGCTCCCCTAAAGAGTCTCTGACTTACCCAATAGCCTACAATACGTTTATTTTATGCTCAACTCATTTCCCGTTGGCCCCAACAATACTCACCAGCGGCGCTTGTGGCTGCAATGTTTAGCCCAAGAGAACTCGTGGATTACAGTCCTAATCTTACCCCCAAAGCTCCATGTGAAACAAAAAAATGTTAAATATTGATCACCACATGCCTTTCTGTTACATTAGGATTAGAAACAAGTTCTGTTTAGAAATAACTCCAAGAACAGTTTTTATATTTTATTTTTACATTAAAAATCATATTTATGTAAAATTAAATGAACATGGCAGCAAGCTGTCCTTTTTATTTTTTTTTATAAACCTGAAATAGGTTAAGCTAGCGAGAGTGGATTATGCCATTTGCACCTCAGAAATCCTGAATGAAAGGTAATGAGAACTGAAAACACACACTATATAGTATTAGTGTTCTAGTACTCTGCTAACAAATGATCACACACAGTGGCTTAAAACAACACAAATGAGTTGCGTTACAGTCCCGTGGGTCATCAGTCTGACACAGGTCTCACTGGGTTACCATCAGGGTGTCGGCAGGGCTGCATTCCTTCCTGGGGACTCTAGGGGACAATCTATTTCCTATCATTTTTTCAGTTTCTAGAAGCCAAATATGCTCCTTGGTTCTTGGCGCTCTTCTGCCATCTTCAAAGCCAGCAACAGCAGGTCAAGTACATTTCATGCTTCAGTTTTTTTCCTGTTTCTTTTTTTGTCCCATTTTTCTCTGTCTGACTGAAGCTGGGAACGGTGTTCTGCTTTTAAGGATTGATGTGATTAGATTGTGACCACCTGCATAAATGCAGGACAATCTTTCTATCTCAAGGTCCTTAAACTTAAATCACACTTGAACAGTTTCTTTCGCCATGGGAGGTAATATATTCACAGGCTCCCTGGATTAGGATCTGGACTTCTTTGGAGGTCCATTATTCTGCCAGATACAATACATATTGATACAGGAAATACACAGCATTTATGTATACATATAATACATAGATGTGCACATTTCCAAAGAAATTTCAACTCCTGGTTTTATGGCTCACCTCTAATTCTCATCTTGGTGTGCCCAGCATGCAGTGGGTACTTACTGAACAGACTGTGGACTGTAACCTTAACCAGACAGACTTTACCAGGAAGCCAAACACTTCCTTCATTTCCCTATGCCTGTGGCTGAGGCTACATAGTGTAGAGACGGCCCTACCTGGCCCACAGCTTCTCCCGGGCTCCACTGTGGTGGCGTTGGCTGCTTCCCTGTGGCACTGCCTCCTATTTCCATGTGCCAGCTGCTACCTCAGCACCCGGCCCCTCGTACTTCATATCTTTAATTTCATTATTTCTCCAACATCCTTGGGAGGCGAGGCAGACTCAGGTGTGGAGTACAAAAACGGAGACACAGAATCTTGGACATTTCTACCACCCAACACGAGAGTTGTGGGAGGTCAGGAGAAGGGCGGAACTGATGATTCTTTGCTTGGGACCCTCCCCCCTGGACCTCACAGGTGTCCTTCCTGCCACTCACAATCCATCACACGGTAACTGGGTTCATGGTGGAAAGACAGACTGTGAGGGGCAACAGTCAGAAAGGCTTTCAAGAAGCCCCCGGGGAGCTTTTCAGGAGGTAGCACGTCTGGCAATGCTTCAAACTGAGACTGGCCTAGATTCGGTGATGAAATCAACATGGAACAAACATGGTGTTTAATGCACGGAAACCTGGTTAGAGATTTAACTGACTCCCCAGTGCTCTCTGGATAAAGCGCTGAATCCTTAGCAAGGGCCTGCAATGGCTGGCATGATCTGGTTCCCGCCTACCTCTCTGGTTTCCACGTTCATCAATATTTTCCTGGCTCTCCACAGCTCAACCACACTAGTCGTCTTCTAGTTCTTCAAGTGGTCTTGGCCTGTGCTCATGTCAGTTCCTCTCCCTTGATTGTTTCTCCCCCTTGATTGTTTCTCCTTTCCATTTTCTGTTCCTGCCTTTAGCCAACTTACATTCCACTTTAGGTCTCTGCTTAAATTTACTTATTCAAGGAAAGTTTCCCTGACACCCAAGGTTAGTATTAGTGTTCTCAAGGGAAGACAGAACTGGTATGATATATATATGAGGTATGATCAGAAAACATGGTGAATGTTTAAATAAAAAAATTTATTATGATCAAAGACACATTGCCATTAATCTCCCTGAAAATATTCTCCCTCACTTCAAACATACTTATCCAATTGTTCTTGCCACTTTCTGAAGAATTTCTGGAAGTCTTCTTTTGTGAGTGTCTGAGAAATGAGTAAACGGTTTCATTCTCCATCATGACAACACTCCATGTCACACGTAGCTTCTGGTATAGCAATTTTTGTCAGATAAAAACATTACAGTGTGTCCTCATCCACCTTATTCACTGGATCTGGCACTGTGCAACTTCTGGCTCTTCCCCAAAGTCAAAATGATCATGAACGGTAAGTGTTCTGAATTGAATCAGGACATCGAGGCAACCACGACAGTACAGCTAAAGACATTTATGAAAGAGAACTTCAGAACTGCTTCAAAAAGTGGCAAGAATGATGGGAGAAGAGTCTTTGAAGCAAGGGGAAGTATTTTGAGAGGGATTAATGGCAATCTGTCTTTTACTGTAATAGATTTTTTAAATTTAAACATTCACGATGTTCTTTGATCACATTTCATAGATCTCTATGTATAGATACAAAGATATGATATTTATTATAAGAACTGGCCCATGTAATTGTGGAGGCTGAGAAGTCCCATAACCTACTGTTTATGAACTGGAGACCCAAAAAAGCTGGTGGTGAAGTTCTAGGGCTAGTCTGAAGTCCCAAGAGCCAGGGGCACCAATGGGATAAGTCCCAGTAAGAAAAGAAGAAGACCAATGTCCCAGCTCAAGTAGTCAAGCAGAGGGTAAACTCTCTCTTTCTCCACCGTTTTGCTCTGCACAGGCCCTCAACAATTGCAGGATGTCCAGTCAATTGGGGAGGACAATCTGCTATACTCAGTCTACCCATTCAAATGTGAATCTCATCTGGAAACCGCATCATGGATATTCCCCCAAATATTTAACCTAATATCTGGGCACCCCATAACCCAACCAAGTTGACATATAAAATTAACCATTGCAGCCATCCTTCTCTATATAACAACATTTTACAATTGTAACAAATGAAATCATTACCTGTAGCAATGTGATTGCTACTTGAAGGTCTGCCTTTCCTTTTTAGCCTGTAAATTCCGTAAGGAACTTAATTTGCTCACCACTTTATCCTCGAAGTATAGCATAGTGTTGGAATAGAACTGTCACTTAATAAGAATTTATTGAATTAATAGCTTTCCAGGAAAATCTCAGCAATTACTAAGTCAGATATTACTGAAGAAGAAGATTGGGAGGTGGAGAGCTCCCCATTTTATGGCAAATTCTGAAGCAAAACACTTCATCTTACTTTATTCTTTTCCTTAAATTTTTATCTCCCTTCTTCCTTCTTCCTAAGTCCTAGTAATTATTGAACAAATATTCAATGATAGAAGGCAGGGAACTAATGGCATGACATGAGAGAAGAAAAAAAAAAAACAACAACATAAAAAGCAGGCCTGGGTCTTGGGCTGGCTTTGTCAATAACCTGAGATGACCTTGGAAAGTGACTTAACTTCTCCCCTGCTTCCCCTCTAGGCTTGGTGTCGGCCTGCACTGTGGGACCCCCTTGTCTTCCAGCTGGTCTGCATTGAGGGACCTTAGAATTGTTCCCTAACTTTGTAAACATGCAGGGAGAGGTCAGCTAATTGAGGGAGGGTGAACTCAACTGGTCAGGATAAAAGCGGGAAGGCAGAATGAGTGTCCTGAAAAGTTGGAGCTGTTATGGACCATCAAGTTTATCTAGTTCAGGCCCATATTTTATAGGTGAGGCACTGAAGGACAAAATAAATTCACTGGTTCATAGAAAATCAGTGACCAAGCCTGGACTCAGATTCACCTCTTTAGACTTAGGACTCAGGGCTCTCTTTACTCCATCATTCGTATATCTACTCTTGTGACTTGTTCACACAACTGAACAAAGACCTACATAAGGTTATTGATAAACCTACACAACCCAGGTGTTAGCTGAAGTCCCCTTGTCCTTTGATACTCTTCTTATTCCACGGGCAATGGGAATCCACTTTCCCTCTGGATCTCTCCGGAGATACTTATGGAAACTTCTCATTTTGCTGTTCACCTTGGGTTCTGAGTTCCTGCTTCAAGTGAATTAATTTAATTAATGGATCATCTGGGCAACCTGTGTAGTCATTTTCCCTTTTCCTCACTAAGTTACTCCTTACTGGACAGGATTCCTTCATCTCTCCCAAGTAACACCCTCAGGTGGCTGTGTGTATAGCAGACTCAAGTGAAAGTTCAAGGCCATGGAGAGAGTTTACATTGCAGTATATCACAAACCACTTTACAACAGACATTGTGTTTTTAAATCTTCTTGGGCATTTCCTGTTGGAGCAAGGGCAACTTCTTGCCACAATACATAGGCCTTCTGTCTCCCGTCTTTCCTCTCTTCCTGCTCCAAATCCTGCTCCAATTTTGTTTAAAAAAATGTAACTATGTCATTGACTATTTCCTCTTAGACCAAACTCTTGGGACCCAGCTTCTGGACTTTAATAGGTGTATCAGGTTATTTCCCTAACCGAAGACAGTTCTCTTCTTGAGATGGCTTTTATTTAGTTCCATCTGTGTGTGTGCATGTGTGTGTATGTGTGTGTCTTGGTGTATAAATGTATTGCTGCTGCTCATTTGTTCTTAATATTTTCCTAACTTCTCTCCTTTTTATTTATTTATTTTTGACAGAGAGAGAGAGAGAGAGAGAGAGAGAGAGAGAGACAGACAGACAGACAGACAGACAGACAGAGACAGAGAGAAGGGGGAGGGCCCAGAGCAGTCTCCATAGTTGTATGTCATAAGCTTTCCATATCGTTTTATTCCACAGGTGGGCACAGGGCTTCACAGGGCAGGAACTGGGCCCAGGGCCTCTCACATGGGCACCCCCGTGAGCTAGGGTCCTCCTCCTACATGTGAAGCACACCTGGGGCAGGAGCTGAACTCAGAAACTTGCCCTGCCAAGAACCAAACTGGGGTTCAGCATGTGGGTTCGCATGGGCTGGGGCTGGGATACAGTCCTCGGTCCTGGGGGCTGCAAATGAGCGCTCAACCTGCTAAGCCATCCCAGCATCTCCCTAACTTTCCTACTTGTTACTTTTGTTTAACATTCCAAAAATACCTGTTAGAGAAGGATGAGAGCTGGAGCAAGGATAAAAGGAGAAAAATGTAAATAGCCATTATAGGCAGGTAAGCAGTGTGCCGTAGAGGGGTAGAAAAGGCTCTGAAAAGCACAGAGTTGAGACAAGGTCAAGGCTCTGATAAAGGGTGGTCACTTGAGGTGGGTATGGCAGTGGTAGGGCATGTTAAGGCCAGGCTTGCAAAGAACACAGCCGTTAAAGCCCCTCAGATGGTAGGGTGTGAGATGACCATTGGGCAGGGATGAGAGGAGCCACTGAACGAATGGTCCACAGCCCCACACCCCCATTGCTACAGCTATTGCTGCAGCAGTTCCCAGAGTCTGGCTGTCAATCACTACTAAAATAAGACCTTGGGAGGTGCTTCAAGGAGGCCTGGGAGTCAGAGGCCAAGGTGGAATGCAGAAAGAGATTGTATTAGGCCATTCTCGTCAGCTAGCGTGAGCAGGCCAGGTGGCTGTGTTGTTCATGAATGGGAGGTGGGGTTCGGGAGAGCTGGGGGTCAGGGGCCCTCAGAGAAGGAGCACAGAGCTTCAGGGTCTTTACCACCTCTTTTCCAAAACATGAGTGCAGCTCAAATATGGTGTACTCTCACTTGGTTCTAGAAGCTCTTCTTTGCTGTGGCTCTAGCTGCCCCAGGCCTGGGCAGGGTAGGCTGCTTAGATGATCATAGAGCCTAAGTCTCTTTCATGTTAATTATAATAATGGCAACTACTTACAAAGCTTTACATGCATTTACTTATGAAAGTAGCATTGTCTCTATTTTACAAGGGAGGAAACTGAGACACAGAGAGGTTGATGACCTTATCCAAGGTCACACAGCCAGCAAATATTGAAGCTGGGAATCAAACCCCAGCCACAGCATCAGAGTCCAAGTGCTTAACCACTATACTGGCTGCTTTTGAATAGACACTTGAAGCATGAACTGTAGATGCCTAGATAAAAGGCAACCCCAAATATAAGACCGTTCTATTTTCTCAATAAGGAAAATGTCAAAAGAAATAATTGAACCACTTTGAATATATAAACTTCTAGTCAAATCAACTCATAATGTAAAATTAACTATGTATGTCAAAATCATGGAGGGTTGTGCTTGTCAGAGTTCTGAGTTGCAAGAAACAGAAACTGACTCTGGCTGATGGAAAGGATATTGGTTAACAGGCAGAACTGAAGGGGTAGATGAAGAACCAGGACTGGAAACACAGCTCCTCCCTGCCTTCGCCAGCTCAGCTGTGAGGCATGTGCTGATCTGACTTACATTACTGCTGCTAGAGGCCCTGAGAGCAGTGAAATGAAACATCTACTCAGAAAAGTGCCTGCTCATCAATGTATAGCTCCAAGAACTGATGCGGAGTAATCACACTCGTGTACCCAGCACCCACCCAGAAGCAGAATGTTACTAGCATTGCATATGGAAGATATTGGATGTCTATTAATCCAGTAGACTTTCAGTTAACTGGCACCCATGCCAGATAAATGTAGTATTGTTTCTTCGATTTTTTTGCCAGTTGCTTGAGTTCCGTTAAAGAAGAGTCTATTGTATTTAAAACAATGTCCTAAGTGTTGTGCTCTTTTGTACTCCTGTAAGCAAGATATGAGAGTTTTAGCTACTCCAAGGTCTTGCATAACTTGGTGCTATTGTCTTCCTCATATTAGCCATCCTGGGGAATTTCTAATGATGTTATCATTATGGTTTTAATTTGAATTTCTCAGATAATTAGTGAGGCCAGGTACCTTTTCCCATCATATTGACCATTTGATAGTCCCTTTGTTCTTTTTCTCCCCCCTATTGAGTTGTCTGCCCTTATTGATTTGTAGGAGTTATTTATGTATTTTGGATACAAGTCTTTTGAAAGATCAGTCTATTGTAAATACCTTTCCCCATTCTATGGATTGTGTTTCACTCTTCTATGATGTATTTGAACAAAAGTTGTTCATTTTAAATTGTTCATTTTAAGTTGTTCATTTTAAGTTGTACTGATTTTCTTTCCTGTATTGTTAGGGCTTCTTGAATCCTATTTAGAAACTTTTTGCCTACTCCAAAGTCATGAAGATATTCATCTATGTTTCCTTCTAGAAGCTTTATTATTTTACCAGGATATTGGATTTTAAACTTGATCTTTAAATGTTTCAATTATAACAATAAACAATTCTAATTTCTCTGAGAATAATTGCTCAATTTGTGTTAAAATTTTATGTCTTCTTTTAAACAGATCATGTCAGATTTATGTCAGATAACCTCTGAAAGTGCCAAATCCTAGCAATGGTTGAGATCATTTAAGGCTAATGAGTTTTCTCCAAACAACTTTTATTGTTTAAGATAAGGTAATTAAGCAAGAGTTCTACTGGTAGAGAAGAATGGTGTATATCAGACCTGCTTTGATTGTAAGTGACATAAATTCAACTCCAAGTTGTTTAAAGAAAAAAAGAAAGATAAGGATGCACAGGAGGTTGAACTGGCCCCAAAACCTAATAATCAGGAAGGATAGGATAGGTCTGACTTCAGGTACAGCTGAATCTAGGCACTAAAACAACACATACATGTCTCTTGGCACCTGCTTCTCTATGTATTTCAGCTTCATACTCAAGAGGAAGACAGGATGGCCACCAATAGCTCTAAGTCTATGTTCTTATTTACAATCCTGGTAGAAAGATCCTTCTCCCTGTGTTCATGTCTTATATCTCAGAGAAGGTGCTGGTTGTACTTACTGTGTTATATGCCAACCTCTGAAACTATCACTGTGGGCAAGGAGATGGAATACTCTAAATGGTCAGCCCAAGTCACAGGCCTTTCCCTATGACAGTGAGGGAGGAGAGGCTGGGTCACTGTGAAAGGAAGCCCATTTTGCACACAGGATGGGTGGGTGGTTTTCCATGGGAAAGTTAGGCAGTGTTTTCAGACATCCACTAAAATATATGTATTTCTGTTACAGTGTCAAGGAAAAGAAGAATCTTTTGGTGCCAAGGGGTTTCCTTAGCCTTTCCCCAGCATTTCTGCTTCTTACAAAATTCTGTGTGACAGACCTGTGCTAGGTGCTGGGAATACAGACATAAAAAAGCCATTTTGTGTGCCTTAAGGCCTCACACAATTTTTATGATGGATGGAAACATCAACAGACAAATGCAAGACAGTGTGATGTGTGTAAAATGGAAACCTGCCCAAATTGCAATAGATGCATCTAATAGCATCTGCAGAATACCAGACGAGGAGCAAACTGAGTTAAGTCTTAAAGAGATGAAGTTTTCTCGCAGGTACATAGGGCAAGGACAAGGGTGCCTTCCAGGTCAAGAGAAGAGCTGGGCGAAAACTGAGAAGTCCAATAGTGAAGGGCATGTTCCGTGGAAATCTAAGTTCAGAATCTGAGAGCCTCTTGGTTCTGCTGGCTCCATTGAAGGCCAGGCATGGGAACAGGAATTGGAGAGACAGGCAGCAGACATCTTTGTAGCAACTGTTAAGAGCAGGGGAGGCTTCCATCCCTAGAATTGGCTGCATTTTGTCTGTACCAAAGTGGCATCCTGTCCAGAGAGTCTGCTAAGGGTTTCTGGGAAGTGTGCATGAGAGGCGCAATGCTCCCAAGGCTTCTTAGCAAAACAAGTTGTGCTGTGCTGAGCTGTTGTTACTCTGAGGCACATTTATGTTGGAGCTGAAGTTCGGGCTGCACTTCACAGAGGTCTTTCTCCTCTCCTTCTCTTCTGCGCATGTGCATGTGTGCCTGTGTGCTCTGGCGTCTTTGTCACTTTGAAAGGCTGTCTGCCCTCTGTCACATTGACAAGGAGGAGACATGTTGGGAAAACATTTCAGTTGAATGGTCTCAAGGGAGACAGCTTTGTCCAATGATAGCAGATAGGAAAGATAAAGGCCCCCTGGGGTCTGGGGAGAGCATGACTGAGTGAGTGCAGGTTAGGACCTGGTACCATCGGAGCCCCCCAAACAGCTCTAAGTGCTTGTTTCAGAGCAAGCTAAGGGCAGGGGCCTGCCGTTAGGGAACAGTGGAGTGGTTTTCAATTCAGAACCCAGCCCTGCCAGCCTGTGCTCTGAAGATGATGAGGGAGACTAACAGATGAATTTGGCTATGGAGGATTTGTAGCCCCTACTGAGGTCACGAGAAAGTGGGGTCTCAACAGAGGACACATTTTAGTCCTGCAAAGGGGTTTGAAGAAATGATGCTCTTTTTGGGGGGAAATAGGAAGTCTCTTTTTCTTTATTCCATGTAGTAAAGAGCCCTGTTTCTCATTTCTTTCTCCCAGGAGCATATAAAATTTTATTCAACAAAAGCCACATCTGCTCTTATTCCTGTGTCTCACCTGAGCACAGACCTGCAGAAGGAAGCAGGTGAGTAGAAGTCAGGTACCAGAGAGAAGGTTGTAACATCATTCTCCAAAACAGTGACATAGGCAGCAATTACTTCCTTTTATTCATAGATATTCCTCAGATTCATGAAGTGCCTGATCATAGGAATGGGACAATGGACATTTTCTAATTATTTATACATTTATTTAATGAACATATTATAAGAGCTTATTTTCTTCCATTATAGGGGCTTTGTGGGCCTTCAGAAAGGTGCAATACATGATCTCTACCTTCAGGAATCCTGTAGACTCGTAGAAAAAAAAAGACATGTAGACAAATAAAGTTAATTCAACAGAAGCACCCAACAAAGGTTTAGATAAAGGCTATGAATGCCACTTCTCATTGCTTAGAAGCAATGGCCACTCCAAGCAAAAAGAGATTGATTAGCATTCTGAGGTAATACACAGACTAAGCTTCAAAAGGGCAGAAATAAGGACAACTTCTGGAAAGCCAGACATGGGCTCAACTTTTAGGATGCTGCCCTAAGCTCCAACCACATTTCATCTTGCTATACCCCTTTTCTATTCCACTCAGATCAGCTTCCACCAGTCTCTTGCAGTGTCTCATATATTTTCAGAGGCAGCAGAAGTAGCTGAGACACTCTAGCACCTAAGCCTGAAAGGAGGTGACTCACACTGCTACTGACCCTTCCTCAGCTCAGATTATCCCATATCTTAGGGGGCTGTTCGTTTCACCATCCTAATTCCAGGTAGTATCAAAGCAAGGTGGATAAAGTGCTGAATTTGGCTTAGCTTGGATCAGTGCCTGCTTCTGGCCTGGGGTTGAAGAAGGGATCTGTTTGAAGAAGAAAAGGTAGAGGGGTAAGATGCTCAGCAGAAAGAAAATCAAGCTGTCACTCACAAGTGATGCAGATACTAAAAAAGAGAAGAGGTTATGTCTAGATGGTGGAATCAGAGACAGCTTGGAGAAAGAGCTGGAATTCGGGCTGGATTTTTGATGTAAGTACCGTAACTTTTAGAAGATCTGCCTGGTGTTATGAAAATGTTCCCCTCTCAGCAATACGGATATATCCACACAGAAGCTCAGTCAAGTTATATTTGATGACCCTCACCTCTTTGGCCATAGCTGAGAAAAATGGAGTTGAACAACTACAGATCAGTCTAGTGGACAAGTCAACCCAATGACTTCTTCCCCATACATTGGAAACCAGTATACACGGTATGGTGCTAGCCAGTTGGTCAGTGAGCTTGGAGCTGAGAAAACATGAGAAAGCCTTGGGTGGGCATGTTTAGTCTATGTATGTGGAAAAGTAAAGAAAGCAGAGTTGGAAAGTAACAGAGGAACTCATGGGAGTAAGTAGAGATACAGCATATGAGTATTTGATTAATAAGGAAGGGAAGGGGGAGGAGAGAATGAGAGAAATGAATCATTGCTCTCTCTAGTTTTCCAGTTCTTATTCTACCTCCTTATAAGGTCTAGTTGTACTTGGTACTTTTGGTTTTCATGAGATATCCTTCTATCTTTCCAATTAATTCTCTCTGAGTCAATTTCTGCCTCTTACTATCCTTGAAGGACAACAGATTTAGAAGAGATGAGAAAGAACATTACAGAAATAGACTAAGATGTGAAGAAGGGCATTACAGACAGCTTGAACAAAATCTAAGGGTGGAGAGTGTGAGACCTAAAGAGCAGTAAGACTAGGTCAGCATGGCTTGCCCATTTTATAAACAAGGGTTAGGAAGTGAGATGGAAAAGATAGAAAGGCCAGATTGTGGAGACTAAGGAGTTTGGAAGTTAATTGGGATGTAGGATTGAGCTACTGAATTTATGAGTTGGAGAACGAGTTAATCAGACACGGTCTTTGGGAAGAGTGGACACCCCTATTGTGAGTAGACACCCCCGCTGTATCCAAAGGAGGTGCAAACCTCCTGCTGTACTAGGAGAAGGGAGAAAATTCCTTCTTGCCTCACTCCCATAAGATCTGGCCTCAGACCGCTTATTTCATACTGGGTGTATATTCTTGATGGTGGGTAGCTCCTAAAATGGAATCTGAGGTTCTTTTTATCTATTTCCCAAATAAGTCATACCTAATCTGAGGATGAGAATGGGGAATAGGAATTTTTTAAACCTAGATGGCCAAGACCTTTGAAAAGATCTATTGTCAAGACAAATTTTCTCTTACCCACAATATTATACAAGGACAATGTATTCCAAGATAGTCTGGCTTTGGGAACATTGTTTGGATGATTTCAAAAGGACAGACCAAAGGTGCCTATTGTTGGAGGTTGCTTATGAATTTCCCTACACTAATTGTACAGAAAAACATCTTTCTGCCCACACCTAGGCTCATCCAGTATTGGAAAATAAGTAAAGTGTGGAACTGCATTCTCAAATTCGTAAGTGCCTTGTTTGTCACTGCATGTGTTCACTTTTATGAGTCCTCTGTGATAAAGAGACACATAAGGAGTACAGGAACAGTGAGTAACCACTAATTTAGCAGCCAGTCCACTCTCAGCAGTGATGGCTAATAATCAGGTTAGAAAGCAGAGATGATTTTAAATAAAAATGATCAGTGAGGGTGACTTGAAAGAGTCCAATAATGGCTTAGTTAGGGCAGGTCTGTTCTGGGGAAGCTGTGAGAGGCTGAGAGGAGACTCTCATTTAGATTGAGGTGGGGGATTCCGTACAGATTGTCCATTAAGAAGGAATCCAGGCCGATCATCATCACACTGCTGCTATCGCTGCTTGCTGGATGCATTAGCCTGTCTGGCCAATTAGCCAAGTCCTCTCCCCATTTAAACGACTGGCAGCACTGCTAATGGTGGTGAGGTCAAGAGGGTACCCTCGCTGTCACATCCACCTCATCACTGCCTGACTCTATATACTAACAGTCACGTTAGCCCTTGACAGTTCTCGGAGGCATATGTAGAGGTGCCAGTGGGAAGGGGACAATCCCAAGAAGGAAATGAAGAGAGGTTCAAGCCATGGAGACAATGGTAAAACGCAAAGGTGCATAGAGAATAGGCGGTCCCTTTATTTTTGCCCAAGCTGTGTGGAAATGGGTCCTTGCCATGGCACAAGAGAAGGTGTCCCCCCTCTGGGCCCCCCTCCTTTGGCCTATAAAACATGGAGCTTGGACAGGAGTCCCTTAAGCATTGGTCTAGGCCAGGGGTCTCAAAACTACGGCCCGTGGGCCGCATCCGGCCCGCGAGGCCCTCTCATCAGGCCCGTGGAGACCTTTCTATCTGAATAAAATAATATTAAATAAATAATTAAAAACAAGATCTATGTTTTGATTCTTTTTTATTTGGACCTCAAGTGTGTAGTCGGCCCCAAACTGCTGTGTGATAGTTAATATGGCCCGCGGGCTGAAAAGTCACTCTAGAGTCACTCTAGGCTGACCAGATGTCTTGTTTTAAATGCTGCAGAAAAACAATGGTACTGTCCTGTTTCAAATGGTACGTATTGTCAGCCCAGTTTCACTGGGCTCAATTCAAGGTGTCAGTAGGCTGAGCATGGTACCATTTGAAATGAGACAGTACTGGTCTTTTCTGTCCTGTTTGATACGGCACGTCCGATCAGCCTAGGCTGGTCCTCATGCTGACGTGGGTGGTTCTGTGGGTCACTGAGCTCATGGGGGCTGGTTCTCCATTACCTGGAGAGGAGGTGGGAGGGGCATCATGGCTGTGACTGAGAGACTTGGATCACAGTCTGACGAGGAAACAGGCCTGATAAAGCCTGATGGGGTTCTTGGGGCTTTGTACTTGTACTTCTGATACACTGATCAAGGAAACAAAGTCGTTCCCGGATTAACTTTTTCAAGTGTGGGCCAACAGCCACACTCCTCCTTGCTGCTTGTATAAACAACAGTTGAACTCCGTATAACCAAAGTACGTGGAATGGGAAAAGAGTGCTTCACTTTCATTTATTCAAGGATCAAAAATTACTGTTTCAAGTTTTTGGTTTTTTTTTAAACAGTGGATTCCATATCTCTTTGGCTGATATGATTTAAATTAATGGTATTTCAATGAGTCCAATCCTCTCAGCAATGCAGAAACCCTATCTATAATTTATTTCTCCTTGCCTCCTTTCTCCCATCAGAGAGACAGTTTTTAATATATGTGCTCAGAACAGGGCAATAAAAATAGAAATTCAAGTGGTTACTACATCCAGTAGGGGCAATAGCCATGTAGACACAACATAGTATAAATCAAAGCACAGTGTCTGGCACATAATGAGTTTACTCAATAAATTTTTGTCTAAAAAAAAAAAGAAAAAAGAAAAAATATACCCTCAGTAATTTTGCTCTCTGCTATTCGAGGAAGCCTTTTCCATAGTTGAATCATTCTGTCAGAAAAGCCTTCCTTGTCTTGTTGAACTGATTTCGTGCTTTCATCTGCTGGCCCCTGGTCTGCCTTCTCTTCCTCTCAAAACTCATCTTTTGAGAACCAGCTCTGCAGTCACTCTTATCTGCCTTTGCCATCCCTTGTTCTTCCTCCTCTCTTGGCCTGGGGAGTGACTGGAACAGCCTCTGCAAGATGCTTCAAAGAGTGAAAGTCTTGGGCTTGTTTGGCTGTCTTTGTGACTTGCCTTTGGTTGGGTTCAAGTTTTTAAAGGCAAAGGGTCAAAGAAAACCCAGCTGTGATGGGTGCGCACTGCACCTGTAATCCTGTAACCCAATGAAAATACATCTTCTGCGGGAAGCCTGGTCCTTTAGGCTCACACACACCAGGAACGCTCAGCCACTGATAAGCCAGGCTTCAGTCTTTGCAGTACTAGGCTTTTAAGGACTCATCATAATTTTGGAGTACCAACATGTCACAACGTATAAATAAGCATGGCCATGAAAATCGAAGACTGCCTCTACTCTTCTCAAAGTGAAAGGAAAATGGGCACACTGTCCAGTGTAGAGCAGTGTGAAGGTTTGTTAAGAGGACTCTCAGCTGTGATTCCAAATCTGGCTTGAGCATCTTTCTCTCATGACTCTCCAATGTGACAGACCTTTCTCTTCCGAGTCAACCTCTTTGGTGGCTTATATTCTCTTAATAGAGTTCATGTCTATTGTCCTACTTCTAAGCTCAAGCTTGTAGTCTGCTTTGAATAATCTAAACTTCAAATTTTGTTCCCAGCAGCCCTTGTTAGGGGTCACAAACATTTTCAAGTTTATGAGGCTGAGGTTGTCTGGCTATAGATAAGTGATAATGGCAGTGAAAGGGAATCAAGTTCTAAACCCTGAGAGTGCCCTTGGCAGGTCCCTGGATCTGTCTCTTGCTTCAACAGTGTTTGAATGGAAGAGAGTCAGGGACATCCCTCCTTCCAGCCTCCAACCACCTCCAACCTCCTTTCCATTTGCAACCTTTGGAATCATCTCAGCGATCCTCAGCCTCCAAGACCAGCCAGCACCATTTTATGAACTAAACTCCTCATTGCCAAACAACCATGAGCTTCCAAGTTCATCGGAATTATTCCACTGAGGTGGTGGTCACCATCAACCACCTGGTCAATCTGCGTCTATGGGCCTCCTACACTTACCTCTCTGGGTCTCTATTTTGACCGTGATGATGTGGCTCTGGAGGGTGGGGGACACTTTTTCTTTACCTTTTGTTTTCCCCTTGTGTTTTTTTTTTGTCTCAGGACTTGTCACTACCTTGCCACGATCTGGTAGACTGTAAGAACTGGCTAGTGCTGGCTAACATGCTCCCCCCACCCCAGTGACAACAGTCACTTTCCTGCTAGCATGTCTGTGAGTTGGCTGAGGATTAGCTAATCCAGGCTGGGGTTGGCTTCGTGCTCTGCTTCGAGTGCTAGGTCTGTCTGGTCTGGCCACCTCCCTGCAGGGAAGCTTCGGGCAGGGGTGGGGAGGTCCATGTGACTTCATTCTGAGGCCCATGCAGAGGAGGCAGCCCCTGCCCAGGGAAAGCTCTTGTCACGGTAATGGCAGAGGTGCCCGGGTACAAGCTCAACCTTTAAGCCCGTTCGGAAGACACTTCCAGCCTTTTCTTGTAATGACAGCACATCTACAGTCAGAATTGTTTTGTTATGGGTATACTGTCTCTCTCTTGTCTTGAGATGAAATGTTTGTATTAGTCAGATAGGAACCCCTCCCATGACTCACTGTGGTGTGACTTTTGTTCAAAGATCACCTCCTCTGAGTGATTTTCTTGACAACTGTTCCTAACATAACATCACTTACTCTATCGCCTTACTCTCTCTCTCTCTCTAATATATATAAATATATAAATATATCTTTTATATTTATAAACATATATATAAATATATATATTTTATATATATATATAAAGATTTTTATCTTACTTTTTGGATATATATATAAATATATCCTTTATATTCATAAATATATATATTATATATATATAGATTTTTATCTTACTTTTTTGAGAGGTGAGAGAGAGAGAGAGAGAGAGAGAGAGAGAGAGAGAGAGAGAGAGAGAAGGGGGAGGGCCCAGAGCTGTCTCCATAGTTGTACATCATTAGCTGTGACATGGTTTCATTCCACACAGGTGGATGTGGGGCTGCGCAGGGCAGGACCGGAACTGGGGGCCTCCTGCGGGGGAGGCGAGAACCTTTGCTGCCATCCCAGCGGTTCCCAGTTGTGCCGCAGTTCAGTATACGGGGTTTCACAGGCCGGGGCAGAAATAGAAATCTGGACCTCGTGATTATAAGGCAAATGCTCAAGTGCTAAACTATCTTGGCATCACACTCTGCTATATTTTTAAATGACATTTATCTCTACAAATAAGCAAATATTTATTTGCTTATTTCTTCTACAAGAACATAAGCTCCATGGGGGTAGAGAATTGTCTTGTACACTGATGAATTCTCCACACCTAGAACAGTGCTTGGAGCCTATAAGTCTTTCAATAAATATTGCTGAATGAATTATGAAAAATAGTTATAAAACAGATCTAAGGCTGTGTTTGAGGGATACATGGCAGAGGGGGGTTTGCCCCTGAATTATGTGTTGTTACTCCATTTATTCTGGGCAGAGAGCTCTTTTTGACACAACATCAATATTTTTGGTTTTTGTGTTTTTTTATTTGCTCATAAAATACTGTGTGTATTCTTGTAAGACCATCTCTAATTTTTTTTAAGATTTATTTTATTGTCTGAGAAAAGGTGCGTGTGCGTGTGCGTGTGTGTGTGTGTATGTGTGAGTGAAGAGAGAGAGAGAGAGAGAGAGAGAGAGAGAGAGAGAGAGAGAGAGAGAGAGAGAGAGAAGGGCCCAGAGCAGTCTCCATAGTTGAACATCATTAGTGTGACATGGTTTCATTTCATGCAGGTGGATGTGGGGCCACGTGGGGAGGGAACCGAACCAGGGGCCTCCCGCAGGGAAGGTGAGAACTTTCGATGATGAGCCATCTTGGAGGTTACCAGTTGAGCTGCAGTGTAGCATATGGGTCTGAAAGGGCTGGGGCTGGGAATCAAACCCTGGACCTTGTGATTATAAGGCAAGTGCTCAGTTACTGAGCTCTCTTAGTCTCTCTCTCTCTTTTATGTTGCATATGATGTTTTGATTATTTCTGAAACCATTCTCTGAGCCTGTAATATATCTGTACCTCTTGTCCTCAGGTACTTTCAAAGTGGTAGAGTTGAGCTAAAAATATTCGAAGAAGCTAAGCAGTCAGCATAGCTTCAACCTGGCATACTGACTGCTTTTGTGTCTTATCCTTACATCTGGTATCAAAACAAAAATCTTTAACATGGGAAGATATTCTAGGACTAAAGCAAACTATTATTGCCACAGATAATGAACAAGGTGGCTTTCAAAAATACCAAACCAATGTTCTCTAACCTGTCTCTCCAGGCACCTACCTTGCTTCTACGATGAGAATGTCATTAGATTTATCCCAAATAAACTTACTTTTATATAATTTAAAACTATAGTCATTTTTCGAAATCTCACATATTTCTGTTTGGTGTTTGTCCTTTTTTTGGAACACTTTCACACCACACATACTTTTTCCTTATCAGTCAAAGTAGGCATGACTTTTGCCACTTGATACAGGACAATTCAGGCACAGAGGAATTTATCGACATCCTTAAAGTCACTTGCTAATGAGTGACTGTGTCAGGTCAAAATCTTCAGCCTTCTGTGCTGTACAGATGTTGAATGTAGAAATACTAAGGTAATCTCTTCTGATTCCTAGTATAGACTCCAATAGAGATTTGGGTTATCAGTAAGCTTAAAAAGTACACGTAAAAAGAATAACAGTGTGCTTGGCAAAGTTGTAAGGCTGGGGTCATCTCCATTATATGCCCCATCACAGTAATTATGTGGATAAAACCTAATGGACTAGGGAGGACATAAAAGGGCAGCATGAAGTGTGAGGGGAAGGTGTATAAGGGAAGGGGGGCTTTGCTTAATAGAATACATGAAATGAGAACATGTGTATTAATGTTCTAGAGCAGCAGTGTCCAACCTTTTGGCTTTCCTGGGCCACATTGGAAGAAGAATTGTCTTGGGCTTCACATAAAATACACTAATACTAACAACGGCTGATGAGCTAAAAAAAGGTGGGGTGGTGCAAAAAAAATCTCATAATGTTTTAAGTATTTGTATTGGGCTGCATTCAAAGCTGTCTTGGGCCGCAGATTGGACACACCTGTTCTAGAACTTTCTTTGCCAACAGTCTTTCTCAAGCCCTCCCACACAAAGGGTTAGCCTTGCCCAATACTTGAGCCAACACTGACCAGGGCTGTCAATGACCTCAGGCCTCCAGATGATGGGGTACAGGATTGGCTGTCATGATTAAGGTGTCTTATATAAGCAATGAGCAACCATATGCTTATTGAATCCTTACCTTCTCTTGGTCACTGCAGTGGTCAATTCATATGACTGGGTTTCTATTTGGAGCCCTGGCCTGAAAATCAGACCATTTATCTGGGACCCTGCTGCCCCATCTAGCTCTTTTATACCTTGAGGGGGTGGCTGAGTTTTGCTTTTTGTAAATTCAGGCAGTGGTTGATAATATGATAGATTGATAATAATGCTGCTACAACTGCCTACTCAACTTTAAGCATGGCCTATAGTGTTCACTGCTGAAACCTCAATGCTTTACATTCTACTTGGAACAAGATAGATAGTTAGTGAGTCATTGAGTGAATAAATAAACACACTCCCTGGATTCCTATGTCCATTCATTGGAGATAGCCTTTTTAGATAGCGCATTTGTCTAGACAAAACCTGAATCCCACCATCCTTTTGGACTGTGAGTCTTGGGCTCTCCAGCTACATTCATGGGGCCTATTGCAGCTAATTCAGTATTCCCACTTCCAGATTTGTGGGCAAACATGTGCCTCACAAGGGTTTCTGATTCACTTGCCTCTTTACCCAAGATGGCTGTCCCCCGGCCCCTACCATCACTGCTTGATAGTGAGTGGAAAGATTGTCACCTCTCACTTTTGGGGACTGTAAAAACCATTCCAGAAACCAAAAAGTGTCCTCTTACTATATGGATTTTTAAAATGCTTTTAGAGG
Organism: Craseonycteris thonglongyai; assembly: GCA_004027555.1. Taxonomy (NCBI): domain Eukaryota; kingdom Metazoa; phylum Chordata; class Mammalia; order Chiroptera; family Craseonycteridae; genus Craseonycteris; species Craseonycteris thonglongyai. The sequence continues at coordinate 2,007 of PVKE010003589.1, read as the reverse complement.
AGAAGCAAGGAGAAATCTCTGGCTCATGCTCAGGATTTTGAAGACAGAATTAAATTTGGCAGTAGGAAAAATTCAATTTCATTTAACAGAGATTTATTTATTTTTAAAGGGCTTTTATATGCTTGGAACCATGGGGATCAAAAAGAGGACACAGTCATGGATGGACTATGCTCTCTAGGGATTAACAATCTAGTGAATGAGAAAGACGCAATAATAGTTGAGTTGGGAGCAATACTTCCAGCATCAGGCAGATGTAGCAGGTGCTGTAGCATGGCAAGATTAGAACACCTGGGAGAGAGAGGAAGGGAGAAGTCCTAGAATAGAACAGCTTGTCCTCAGTGCCTTCCCATTTCTTTTTTTGGCTCCTCTCTTCTAAGTTAAATTAATTAAGTTAAATTAAAGTACTTGATTAGTTAATACAGTCCAATGTTCAAAAACCAAAATGATTTCAGTAGACATACATTAAGAAGCCTTGTTCTCATCATGTTCCCATTCAGAACATTCCCTCCACTCCTGTTCTCTGTAGGTAAGTTTTTATATTGGTTTCTTGTGTATTCTTTCAGGATTAGTATATATAAACAAAAAAAGATTAGAATATACATTTATATCTCATTTCTTTTCTTACACAAAAATTAAAAATATATAGTTCCCATCTTGATTTTATTTCTTCATAATATATCCCAGAGATGGTACCATATAAATATATAAAGAGCTTCTTTATTTATTTATTTTTTAAATAAATGCATGGAAAGTCTTGCAGTTTATTTAGCCAACTCCCTATAGATGGATACTTGGGAAATTTCCAATTCTTTGCTATTAAAAATATTGTTACATAAACCATTTACATACATCATTTCATATGTGTGCAGATGTGTCTGCAGGGCAAATACACAGAAATAGGATTACTCAGAGATCTGGTCTTTTTTGTTTTCCTTTTAAAATCAAACACATCATTATTCCCAGTCTCAGAGATTTTGCTTTTTAAAAAAGACTCTCAAAGACCAAAGGAACGATCTCTTATGGTTGAATTCTGATCCTATAAGGAGAAATTAGGTGGGATCTTAAGATACTTTTTATATCTTAATACATATAGGAAGGGACTTACTTATATGACTGACACTATTATCAGGTCCTGATTTCTAATTCAATCAACATGTGTGTGTGTATGTATTTATGTGTGTGTGTGTGTGTGTGTGTGTGTATATGTGTGTGTGTATATATATATATATATATATATATATATATATATATATTGCCCAGTTGGTTTGCTTTGCCCTCATTCATCTATGCAGCCAACAAATGTTTAGTGAACATCCCTAGACTTCAAGTTCTGATAGACATTGTAATTAGGGTGGACTGACACTTGGTTCCTGCCTTTTAGCTTATAATCTACACCAGTGGTGCTCAAACTTTTGACTTTCCTCGGCTACATTGAAAGAAGAATCATTTTGGACTACAAACAAAATACATTAACACTAACAATAGCTGATGAGCTAAAATAAAAAAGAATCACACAAAAAAATCTCATGTTTTAAGAATTTGTGTTGGGCTACATTCATAGCTGTTCTGAGCCGCTGGTTGGATGTGCCTGATTTAGACAGAGATGTAAACATCTGAATACACTTTTATTATAGTATGGCAGGTATTACTGTAAACATATATTTAGATTGAATTTTGCCACCAGCAGTCCCAGCTTGTCTGTGTGTGTTCTTGGCAACCTATTGGGATCTTTCATTGCTTCTTGCCATATGCTCCTCTTAAAGCACAGAAATTGAGGTCAGAAAACTTGGATTTTGGTTTAATCTAAGTTTCTGATTAGCTTGTGGTGTTTTTCAGAATATCATGATTTTCCTCTGAAATGTTTATGAGTATCCAATGATATAAAAGCTTGAAAGTGCTTTGGAAATGATCATTTACGTCCTTTCTCTCTTAGAAGACAGCACTGTGAGTGAGAACAATCAAGGGCTGTGGGAATAATTCCAATGGTGAAGATAATAGTCTTCTAAC
>PVKE010003588.1:0-71070 GCA_004027555.1 Craseonycteris thonglongyai | reverse complement strand
GTTACTATAAAAATTGGAATACAAATTCAAAGTAAAACAGCATACTCAGTGGTAGTATAAGTGAGTTGTGATTAAAGCTCTTGCAAATGGAAGCACTTTACAGTTGACCACTATCATTTATAAATGGATCATCCAGATCATCATTCATATTTAAGATAAGGTTTGATGTTTCTGAGCAGAGAAAAACCAAACAACCTGTCTAATAATAAAAAAAGGAGTGATTGAATTGTTTTCTCAGAACTATTCTTAAAGCCCAATCATCTTTTCAAAGAATGAAATTACAATCTGTTAATGACAGTAAAGACTTTACTTAATAAATTTATGACGACTTAATGGTAAAGTTTAAAACGATAGTGCTGGATAATTATAACACAAATGTGCCCAATTAGGGTAGTCAGTCAGTTTACATCCTGACTTCACAAAAGTAGAAGAGAATGTAGGATATGTTCCCTCAATGAGAGGGCCTCAATGACATCGTGCTCCATGTCTGTGAGCTACAGCCATAACACATTTTTCCAGCAGAAAGATGAGATAATTAGAAGCGTCTAGTGACATTTAGATGTGGTTGCTAGTGCTCAATTTATTCTGCTTTCCATAAATTTAAAAATCTGCTCCTGATAAGTTTATAACGTGTCATAATACTTTCCGGTGATCACACTCACTATAATCTTTCCCCTAAAAACTCAGCACTCTTGTATAGCTGTTTCACTTTTTGGAATCACTGCTTATTCTCCTCTGTTTCAAAAAAGAACTTATAATTTTTCAAGATGTTGCTTTCCCAAACCTCAATGTCCCACTTCCGTCATTTGATGTCTACCTATGGAACTCTTCTTTAGGCTGAGGACATTTCCCCCGGTACAATACCCTTAAAAATGGCTGTTGGACAACCTTCCACAGGATACAAATAAAGTCTGCAGAAAACCAACGCCTCTGATATATGGCTGGTGGACAACATGACTGGCTTCTACTATAGTGACCTCCAATTACTTCGTGGAGCCCTCTCCGTCGTCCCCTCTTCAATTTTTAGGCATAGGTAATAAACAATTATTTTCCCCAAGTTGTCAAGCTTTTTAGTCCATTTGCCTTGGGATTTTGCTCTCCGATTTCTAAGTCTCCTGGTAACTAGGATTTTCAACACATTGTCTTCTCAGACAATAAGACCACTCTCTTTTGGGGTCCTATGCCAATATAATGCAACAAACTGGAAAGTGACTTGGGGACAAAACTTAGGTAAATGTGGAGTCTGTGTTGCAGATTTCCCTTGTATTGATAATCATAGTCTCTGACTTGCCTGACTGTGTTTTTACTTTCCAATGCCATCATGGAGTTTGTGAACCCACCTTTGCTTTTCTAATTGTCGTGAAATTGAGAGCTACTTACATTCAAGCTACTCCATCATTTAGAAGTCAAATCTTTATATTTTCTTCTATGTACCTTAGTATTGTGAAGGCAGCAACTCAGGGCTGATTGTTCACAAATACATTTAGGGATCAAGCTGGCATAAGCACTTGCTTATCTAGGACTTTTTTCTTCCCGTTAGAAATTATTGCTTTTGTTTAGTTAGCAAAGTGTTTAATGATTTTTGGTATATTTTAATGGTATTGTAGTTGTATCAGTGAAGAAACGTTTTGGGTAGTTCTAATCTTCCAGATGAGTAGAAACAGAAATGCTTATTGCATTTTCCACATTCCTGTCACAATTGGGAATCTAAAAAATAAAATAAGCATATTACTCTTGTATTTAAAATTGATCTATACTCCATATCTTTCTAAGTTCTAAGCTCCTCAATGGCATACACTGCTGCAGTTAAATAAATCAGGCCTTGCCAGACTTTCCAGTCCTCCGTTGACCAACTTCTTTTCTTTCTTTCCTTTACAACAATGCAGAACAGTTTGTGCTCAGAAATAAAATGCTGATTCATAACCCAGTACCTTTACTTTTGCTTCCTTTTTTCCCAGGAGAAATTTAAAAATTCCACTCTGTCTTTCAGATAAATAATGCCACTCATTTCAAGTGGTAATTCCAGAAAGGTTAACTTAACAATGCTGTAACAGACACATATGCAGGAACAGGCACACACACACACACACACACACACACACACACACACACACACACACACACACACACACACACACACACAAGCACATCTCTATCATTGTATTCTCAAAAGATCTATGGTATAAAGCAGAGGGGTTCCTCACCCCCAGGCCATAGACTGGTACCAGTCTGTGACCTGTTAGGAACTGGACCTCACAGCAGGAGGTGAGCAGTGGTCCTAGAGCGAAGCTTCATCTCTCTTTACAGCTCCTGCCTATTGCTCACTATACTGCCTGAGCTCTGCCTCTTGTCAGATCAGTGGCAGCATTAGATTCATATAGGAGCGCAAACCTTATTGTGAATTGTGCATATGTATCACCCCCACCTTCGCTTCCATGGAAAAAAATGTCTTTCATGAAATGGGTCCTTGGTGCCAAAAAGGTTGGGTACCGCTGATGTAGAGCTTCCAGTTGTTTTTGTGTGCATGTATTTTTTTCTACAACTACAACTTATACATTTTAAGATTGTGTGATAGTTCTTTACATCTAATCTGCTACACATCACAGTTGCATTACACAGACCAAAGTATTAATATTACTACGCTTTGATAACCACTACTGGAAAAATATTGCCCGACCATAATTCAGTCATTAAAGTTTTTGTCTTGTCTTTTTTAACTCTCTTGCTCAAACTGTCATAATAAACCAGTTACACCATTGCATACTAAATATTGAAATCATTTTATATTGAATAGAAAACTGAAAAAATAGCATGTCAGAATCACCATAAATTCTTCATAAGATCAACATTGAGTAGAGATCAATTAAACATTCAGCTACTTGATTTAAAATATTTTACAAAAGTTTCAAGTGTGCCTATAACTTAAAAACAGTTACTTATACAAGGTAGCACAGATGATAAAACCCCTTAATTTCTTTATTGTTCTAAAGGAGACTTTGGGAAAGGTGAGATTATCTAAATAGATTAACAGCTTGCTTTATGATCACACTGAACACACTTTAACTTTGGTTAGCCCATATTTTGTTTTTGTAATTGTAACTAAATAAATACTGGAGAATTTATGTCATTGTGGCCGATTTTAAACTATTCTAGTGATCTGACCTTGTATTGGACACAGAAATGTTATTTGTAAGACATGGATTAATCTTGATACTTACTGATATGAATTATATTATAAATTGTTATTTTCATGTATGTTTTATATACTTTTTGCATCTCATATATCTCTGTTAAGTGGTTCTTAAAATAAACTAAATGTTTTAGAATGTGGGTTGATAGAATTTTTTCCATCACGACTACATTCTTCATATATATTCAACATTTCTAAACTTTGCCCCAGTAGCTTTAAATTTAGAATTCACAAATGTAACACATATACTTGATGCTCTATCATGGTGATTATACCCTATTGAACTTTTTTTCATGTGATACATCTACTTGATTAGTCCTATGGTAGTTTGCTTTTCTTATCTAATTTCTAATTGTGCTTTTTTCTCATCAATATGCTTGATCCATCTTTGTCATTATAGTTCCATAGTCCCCTAGATTATTTGATTGCTTTCATTACTCATTAGTACCTAATTTATTCTATTGTTACAAATAGTTCATGCATTTTTACATATCTTAAAACTTTTAAAACTCATATTAAGTGATTTCATTCTGAAAATAAAAATATGTCGTTTTTGTAAGTAGTTACCACCTCTTTGTAAATTATAGGCATACATTTTATATGACTGCTTTGATAGGATTGGATAATCACATATAATATATTCCTATTTAAACTTGAATAAAAAACAGTAGTGTTTATATACTAAAAAATTTTAAATTCTATATTTCTTTTCCCTAGGAATGTCAGGTTCTTAATTCTTAAATAATTAAGAATAAGTACTTTTTAGTGGTTTCATTTCATTTTACATGCAAAGTGTCTCTTCTATCAGTTCCCAAACAACCCACACTTCTGCTTGATATTTAATTAGACTACGATAATACAAAGTAATAGATACAGTAAACATGATTGTTTTCACTAAAACCTTAATTTCTAAAACAAATTATGAAGGTAATTATCTTTAAACTTTTAGTAGAGCCATTACTTGGTTTTATTGCTATTCTGTCTGTGTTTTTGTTGTTGTTGTTTTTGTTGTTGTTGTTTTCCTGCCCAAATACCTCATAACACTAAACTGAAAAGATGTTTCACTGTTACATAAAACTATGTGAGCTAGACGGACACGTGAAAAAAATGATATAACCACTTTCTTATAACGTATCTAAAAATAGACTCAAAGTGAATTGAAGTCTTAGATACAAGACCTGAAACCATAAAAATCCTAGAAGAAAATACAAGCAGTAAACTCTTTGATATTGGTCTTAACAATATTTTTCAGATCTGTCTCCTTAGGCAAAAGCCATAAAACAAAAATAAACAAATAGGACTACATCAAATTACAAAGCTTTATACAACAAAGGAAACTATCAGCAAAGCAAAAAAGTAAATGATATATCTGATAAGAAGTTAATGTCCAAAGATATAAGGAACTCATGCAACTCAGTATCAAAAAAACAATCTCAGTAAAAAATGAGTGGAGGACCTCGATAAACATTACTCTACAGAAGACACAGAGATGGCTGAGAGACATATGAAAAATGCTCAACATCACTAATCATCAGGGAAATGCAAATCAAAACCACAATGTCACCTTATACCTGTTAGAATTGCTGTTGTCTGAAAAACAACAAAGAACAGTGTGGTGAGGATGTGGAGAAAAAATAATCCTCATGCAGTGTAAAAGGGTTTGTATACTGGCTCAACCACTGTGAAAAACAGTATGGAGTTTTCTCAAAATATTCATAACAGAGTTGCCATACAACCCAGCAATTTCACTTCTGGATATTTATGTTGAAGGAAACAAAATCACTAATTTGCAAAGGCATACACTCCTGTGTTCATCACAGCATTATTTACAATAGCAAGATATGGAAACAACCAAGATGTTCATTAATAGATAAATAAAAATAAAAGATGTGAGATATATATATTCCACTGTATACATGTGTGTGTACATATATTTACATATATATGCATGTATACATATATGTGCACAAACATATACATACATATACCTACATATACAGTGGAACGTTAGCCATAAAAAAAATTAAATCTTGCCATTTGTGACAATATGGATGGACCTAGAAGGTAATATAATAATTGAAATGTCAGACAGAGAAAGACAAATGCTGTCTAATTTTACCTATATATGGAATATAAAACAAAGCAAATGAACAACCAAAACAAAGCAGAAATGAACTCATAAAGAATAAACTGATGGTTGCTAAAGGTGTGGGAGTGGAAATATGGGCAAAAAAGTTAGAGGCAAATAAGAGGTACACATTTTCAGTTATAAAATAACTCAAAGAGATGTACTGTACAGTATAAGAAAAATAGTAAATAACATAACTTTGTATGGTCACATGGTTGATCACTTTTTAAGGTATATAAATGTTGAATCACTATGTTGTATAGCTTCAACTTATACATTATTGTATGTCAAGTACAATTTAAAATATTTTTTTAAAAATAGAAAAAAATCTATATAAACATTTAATAAATCTATTGTATTAAACTTGAATTTTTTAAATTTAGAAGTTTAATACACATGATCTAAAGCAAGGTGACAAAATTTGATCTTTTGAAAATGGTGTAGAAATGTGAATTTAAAAACCAACCACCTGATTTTAAGAATTGTAGGTTTGTGGATTTAAGTGATGTGGCATATATGAAAAATAGTAAAAAAACAAAGTGAATTAACCAAAAATATATATCTCAGACTTCATTACTACAAATGGTGATTAGCATGTTAGAAATGAAAATAAGAAACCACTAAAATAAAGGTATAGATTTGGTGTAAACATTTAAAACATCAGTATTTATAAACAAAATTATGGTTAGTAATATATGGCAAATAAACCAAATAAATCAGCGATATGATATAACGTAATTTAAGATATCTGGTAACTGCCAGCACAGTTTCAACAGGATTTGATATTAGGCAATTCACTAAATGAGCTGAATCTCTTTCTAGATATATGTTATAAAACAAGTTCATCTGCAAGTAATTTAATTTACTTATGTGCTCTGTGTGGCATTAAATGTTGAAGACATATCACAAAAGCAATTAGATCATACTGGAAACCAACTGTACATCAAGTAGATCACTTTTACCTAAGTGATAAAAACCTTGTCGAGTGTGAACAATACTGGGTATAAAATGTAACATTTTAATGAGCAACATAAAAGATGTACAGATTGAACAAGAAAAATGGCAAATTATATGGCACATGTGCAAGTGGAGGAAGAGAAAAAGAGAGTGAGTAAGATTTTGCACTGGATTGTAATAAACTGTTCACCTGTTCTAATTTTCAATCAGAAAATTTCTACATCATTTAGTTTACCAAATATATGACCCCAATATATGATCCCAATTTATAGTTCAGTCACTAAGGGTAAAGTCAGTTTATAGATTAAATTCTGAAAGAAGGTACACAATATATTAAAATGTTTTCTATACTAGGGAAGTTTTGGAAGAAAAGAACATAAGAAAACAATAGGAAGGACTGAAGGGGAAGGCATAGTTGAAGTGTAAAAGAAAATCAGGTTATTTTGATGGACACTCAAAATTAAGAAAAGGCAAATTCAGACAGTTTCCTATCACTCAGACTGAACACTTTCTTACTGGGATCACTGAATAAATGTTAGCTGAATAAATGAATGAATGAATGATCTTACCCAAGTTGGAGAGTTATGTTTAAAGCCAATAAAGCGAGAGAATAATAAAGCAAGTTTTCTCTATGTGGTTAAGGACTGCATGTCATTTTGTTAACTTTCTAATGTGACTTTTAACATATACTTAATCTACATCTTACCAATAAGATATTTTACTTTTTAAATAATTTTAAATTTTGTTAGAATTCAAGAACACAAGGAAAAACTGCAGCTGATTATAAACAACCACATATCCAGGGACAACCAAGTATTATTTTTCATTCTAAATTTTTTATAAAAGCTACATTTATTGAGAATTTATTCTGTACTAAGCCACCTGCTAACCATATCATATTTCTAGTATAATTTTAGTAATGCAAAAAACTCTTTTAAGATTTAAATAGAGTTTTAATGGCAACATTTTAAATATTACATTTTAATGCTGTCATGTGACTCTCTGAATTATATATTACACTTAATTTTCAAAGTTTCTCCAAATATATGTAAATGTGAGCAGATATTAATAAGAATAATTATTAGGTCAATTCCTAGGAAGTGAAGAATGATTAAGTAGAACCAATGGCAAAAATTAATAAGTTCTCATTATAATCAAATCCATATTAATTTAACCTTGTCTATAGTTGAAATATAATTCTTATTATAATAGAATAGTGTCGTTACCATTATGGAGTTTCTTAAAAGAAGCCATAGTTTCGTATAACAAGCTCAGAATAATCTGTAGGTGAAGAATGGGAGGACGTATGCAGAAAACAAATATGTATAATAGTGTTTATTGTTAAAATATAATTACTCTTTTTTTTTTTTTTTTTTAATTTATTTTTGACAGAGAGAGAGAGAGAACTGAACTGGGGGAGCTCCCAGTTCAGCATATGGTTCTGCACGGGCCGGGGCCGGGATTCGATCCTCGGTCCCTGGCGCTGCAAGGTGAGCGCTTAACCCACTGAGCCATCCCGGCTTCCCCATAACTACTCTTAAATATAAAGTATAATTACTCTTAGGAAACATACAGGCACACTAGCATTTATTCTTTTTGGTATTCACCATATAGTTTCCATCTACTGTACACGTGAAACAGTTGAAGGAGAGGTAACATAAATTGTAGAAATGTAAAAAATATTTAAAAGATTATTCTATACTTCCTGTAATGATTATGAAAGAATTAATATTTTAGCTACTGGAATGAAATGTAATGGAAACCTTATTGCTTGAAACAATGTGGACATGTACATGATTGTGACTTTGAGGCACTGAAAGAAAGACAAATGACAAAAATTTTCTTGATTTTAGTTGACATTTCTAGTCATTTTTGTTTCTTTTTTCAGTATGTCATAGTGGTAAGTGTATTGATTGTTTCTTGTTTTAATTTTTATACTCCCCCTCTTCCCTACTCTGGCATCTCTGATGTTGTGATTGTCTAATGGAAAAAAATGTTGAAACTCAGATTCTGGATGAAAAATTGACTTGAGTAAAGCTGTAAAATTTTCTTCTATTTCTCCACTCTGATGATCAAACAAATGCACAAAAAATAACCCTGAATCAGTGTTATAAATTAGGGAAGGACAACATGCTGAGACAACATGTTGAGACACTTCTGATAGACGTGAGACAGGATCTATCAAACAGAAAAAGAGTTTTCCAAGAAAATAATGTTAAGAAATCTATAAAAGTAATTACATCACACCGATGAGTGAAGGATGAAGGTGATTTGGTACAGTTTATTATCTAACTGTATAATGTTATTTTAAAATAATGTAATATGTTTTTCTTAGGATGAGAAACTAATATCTAATCACTTATAAAATAATAGATTTTGCATTTAATTTAGAGCCATAAAAAGTTAGTTCTGGTAATATTAGCCAACACAGAAATTGTACATTTACAAATTTTAAGAACTAATTTGCATTATTATTGTATAAGTAAAAGAAACAAAGTTATTTTTAGATGTTATGACTATATTTCTGAGAAACCTAAGAAAAAATAGATAAAATCTCTTAAGAGTGTTTGCTACACCGACAAAAATACTACCCTTCACATATATCAGAAATTACCAATTAGAAAAGCTGAAATTAAAATATATCATTTAGAAAATAACAGCACATTCCAACCTATTGGAACAAAAAAAGAGGACCTACTCAACTTTCATATGAGACGCTTATTAAAACTTTCAAGTGGAGTATTTTATATGTTTGCTGTAAGGAATGACTCAACATTTATATATGATAAATCTCCCCAAATACATGCACACACACACGTGCGCACACAAGAGGCAGGCACTTCTTGCTTTACATGATTTCAATATGCAGTGATTTTAGTTCTATTTAGTTAAATAACATGAATCCTACAACAACAGAATTTAAATTTCATTTACCATTTGATATTGCCTGTGAATAATTGCATAAAATACAACATTCATGGTCAATTTTTCAGTCCACATACTGTTATCTGAAAAACAAATGCACATCATGATCAAATCAAAGTTTAAACAAATATGACAATTTGTTTAAAATCAATATAAAAAATAAGCATGAAAATGTTTCAAAAGAAGTCAAATAATTGGAGACCTATTATCAATACATTTTAATGCTGCTTGAATGAATAAAATATGATATTGGTATAAGAATATCAGATTAATGAGATAAAATACAAATATATTATAATATAATATGTTACGTGTCAACTGAGGTTATTGCTTTTTTGATTACAATCTAGTTGTTAGTCTATTGCTGTTTGTTCTCTCAATTCCAGGAGCTTATGTCTCATAAATGCTTCAGACTCAGACTTCCTGTTCCGGCTTCTTTTTGTGGGGTCCATATTGGCCTATTAGAGTAACTCATTCCAGTTGCTTGAAATATTAGAATTTGTGGTACAATATACAAGTTTGAGGATGACAGAAAGTTTTTTTTGTTTGTTTGTTGGTTTGTTTTTGGTTGTGTGTGTGTGTGTGTGTGTGTGTGTGTGTGGCAGCAATGGGAATATTTTAGAATTCCTTTCTTAACTGGCTACCCTACCCCACTTTCCATATTAAACACATTCTGTCATTATCTCGTTTATTGTTTTATTTTCTAAGTTTTGGTCTCAGAAAATTTTATTTATTCCCTTGACTTCGTATTTATTGGCTTTCTCTTATACTGAAATGTAAACTGTATGAAGGCTTTGTCACACGGTATCAACAATACTCAGAAAAATGTCTTTACCATAAGTATTCAATAAATATTTGTTGAATACAAAAAGAAAGAAATCTCAATTATTAAAAGTCCTTTAGCAAACTATCCTAATTAGGTTTTATCTTTAGATAATTAGAATTATCTTCTACTCCTAGGCAACTGCCAAAAGGTTTTTTCTTGAAGAGCTTCTCGTACTAAAAAAAAAAAAAAAAAAAAAAAAAAAATTATGACCAGCAGTTGAAATAATATGCATTTTTTTGTCTCATACAAAACAAATTGGTAAATAATAAAATTGTTTTTCAAACTATTTGAGGAATTATTAATCATATATAATTAAATTTAAAATCATTTAATAAGTTGATAAAAGAATTATTAAGGCAGAATTTTATATAAATACCTCAAACTATGTATCAAATTTCAAATGGTTTGAAGAGTCAAAAGTAGCAAACTTACAAATAATTAGATGGCTGCATAAGCAATTACATAATTAATCTTCAGGTGGCAAAATATTTCATTGACACTGAAATACTTGTAAAAATTGTCAATTAAAATGATTGACAATAAATTATTATTTTGGGGGCCAATCAAGGTTGTAATGAGTAAAGACAAAGTAGTAATTATAATTAGTGCTTGTGATTGAGTATCACCTTTTATTAATATCTCAGTTAGATGAGGTGACTGAAACGTGCATATTTATATACATCAACTTCTTGGTGTTTGTGTCTCTATGAAGTTGGCATTTAAAAAGTTCCCATGTACTAACATTATCATAAAAGGAATACTAAGTAGCAGTACATCAATGGTAATTTCTGGTTTTCAAATACATTCTCTATCCTCATGGAGTAACAGTGGCTCAGTTTACGCTGAGAACTTAGAATCACTCATTCAGCCAAAACATGGATCCCTTACTTTGCTTGTCTGAATCTGCACAGGGAACCCAAAATGGTGGGGGACTATTTCAGTTTCCAGTTTAATAGGTCCATGACTATGCCCTTAGTGGAAACATGTTTCTCTTAGGAGCTAAAACCTCCCAAACAAATGATTAAAGTTACACGGCAAAGTGGTTTATTTGCCATCAGTGAGAAGAAGCCATTTTCCTTTTTATTCCTTTGTTACTGGTATAGATGGCTCCAAAGTAAATGGCCTCTTCTTTAAGGAATATACCAATCTTACGGGTTATTTTCTCAAATGTGTATTTTGTGTATACCAGGTGATGTTATACTTAAACCTACAGTACGTTACCCCACCATTTGTTTGCCATGAAAAGAATTCCCCGCTGCTGTGTGGAATGTCAAAATGAATGGTGGTGCTGACAAGCAAATCTGTTTATGAATCAATTTATTTGAGGATAAATCAGTATTCCTTCTATGATGCAAGGAGATGGTGGGCACAACATGCTTCCATGGCTGATACTGCCAGGAAATTATGCCAAATCAAAGACTTAGAATTTGTTTTTGCTGTTGTCAATTAGAACCTTAACAGTGGTAGCTGGAAAATCATCCTTGGTGAGGGATATTGTATATTTAGAGGCCATGTATGTTACTCTTTGTTTCCATGAACACTTTGTAAACACATAAGATGGTACATGACAGAATTTCACAGGATGTGTCATTTTACTTAATTATTAAGTCTCCTTTTCATGTGTTCTCTGGTCAACATATTATGGAACACAAATATCCTCAAAGACTATGCTCAGTCCCAGAGATCTATTCATAAACTTCTCTCAAGATCATTTTCCCATCGGTCTTTTTATCTTGTAACAATTGTAATTTTATTTTAGTGTACACAGATTTTGAATCATATTAATCCAAGACTGGAGTTTTGAAAAGCTTCAGTAGAGTTAAATAACTCAAAGCAGTATACAAGACAGAATGTGACTAAAAGTTATAATAGAAGGATAAATACTAAAATCCTTTTTTTGAGCTATAATTAACATGTAACATAATTTTCAGTTATACAACATAATGATTTGATATTTGTATGCATTCACTAATTATCACCGTAGTAAGTCTAGTTAACATTTGTTCTCATACATAGTTACAAAAATTTGTTTTCTTCTGATGAGGACTTTTAATAACTACTCTCTTAGTGGTATTTAAAATAATGCAGTATTATTATCTGAAGTCACCATGCTGTACATTACAATCCATGACTTATTTATCTTATAACTGAAAGTTTGTACTTTTGACCCCCTTAACCCATTTCACACCATTCCTACGCTATGCCTCTGGCAACCACCAATTTGATCTTCTTATCTATGAGCTTGGTTGTTTTGTTGTTGTTATTGAAATCTTTAAGCAGAGGAAAGAATCAATATATCTGGATAGGCCAAGATATATATAAAGGCCAAAGTAAAATTTGAGCTGGGCTTATGAGCACAAAAATTTCAATAGCAGAAATACTCTTGCTTTTAAAAAAAATAAATGCGTATTCCAGCTTCACAATATTCTTTTAAGATATGCTAGTTTACTGTTCTTTCACATACTTTTTTTTTTTTTTTAAGATTTATTTTATTGTTTTGCCAGAAGGTGAGAAAGGAAGAGAGAGAGAGAGAGAGAGAGAGAGAGAGAGAGAGAGAGAGAGAGAGAGAGAGAGAGAGAGAGAGAGAAGGGGAGACTGCCCATCAGTTGTGACATAGTTTTATTCCACACAGGTGGATGTGGGACCATGTGGTGCAGGAACCAACTAGGGAGAACCTTTGCTTCCAAACCTTCCTGGCAGTTACCAGTTGCTCCCCAGTTCAGCATATGGGTTTGCGTGGGCCAGGCCCAGGGAACTGAAACCTGCACCTCATGGTTGCAAGGCAAGTGCTCAACCTGCTGAGCTATCCCAGCATCCCAAAAGATACATTTTAAGTATCAATAATATTAGGAAGAAAGGACCCACATACATACAATAAATATATTATAAATATGGTCATTTCTAGTGAGCCAGGATATGATTAACCATCTCATATTCTCATAATAGATACTTTGTGCTATATTTAGAAGAGAAAATTCTTTAGAGGTTTTACCATCAAATTGTCAAAATAACTGATTTTCATCATAGCCATTCAGCATGGCTATAAAATAAGAAATGTACATACATTAATCATATCAAATGCAAGGGTGAAAGTTCTTAATTTTTTAAAGTCCCTAAAAGTCATGTGAATGTTTTCTTCAAAACCTGAGCATGAGAAAGGTCAGTCCTGCTCTAAAAGTAGAAACAGTCAAGTCATAAGTAGGTTCAGAACTTTTCAACCTCTGTTCTCTTATCATGTTGGAAATGCTGAGGTTTTAGAATGAACTTCTGCTAATACAGTAAGGGCTTCTTCAGGTCAGAAGACAAGAGTCAATATTAGAATGTCAAGTCTCATAACATGTTTTTTAATTATAATAAACCCTTATGAGTTTTAGGATATCCTCCCCTCCTTTTTTTTTGTGGATTTGTAACCATATTACTTTAGTACAAATGGCAAATTTGTAACTATGAGAGTTAGTTAAAATATTTTTTAAATGATGGGAAATATTTAAAGCAACTTAAACTAATCAAATATAAATTTAATAACTATAGTAATGTAAACTATTTGCATGCACATTAGAATGTTTTAAGTCATAAACCTTCTAACTGTGAGAAATGTCTTAAACTGTGATAAAGATTGCAACATGTAAAAGAGAATAATGGACAATTTAAATTTACAAGTAAATTGTTATACCAGTCTTTATATTGAAATTTTCTTGAAAATCCTTAAAGCTATTGATCGCACTTAGTTTGATTATTGCAAAAATACAGGATGTATATTTTTAAGATTCCTAAAATCATTATTTTCTTAATTTTTACCAATGCACCTAAATGTTTAAGATAACACAGCATATGTCTTATTATAACAAGACTGACTATATTTGTAATGTTTGACTGCTGATAACTTTCCCTTTTACCACCTATCTGGGAAGGCTTCCTCATCTGGTGCCACCAGGGAGTTTGAATACCAAAAGCCCTAGCCATGTGCCTGAACCCTCACCCCAACCTCAACATCTCATCACAGTAAAGGCCAAGGAAGTCTCATTTCTCTGCACACCTAGGCCATTTTGGATCTGCTTAGGAACCTACATTGCTTTTCCCAGGAAGCCTTATATGAGTGACAGAACTTTTAGAACCTTTAGCACTTGATGTATATTATCTGTCTCAATATCCAAAACAAATTTTTGCTTGGGGGTAACCTCCTATGCCTATGGGGGTGTTCACAAAACTTATTTATGAATAAAAGCTTCCATAAATCTATATTCTTAATTTAATTAATCTATATTTATTTTTATGTGTTTTTATTAACTATTCATACACACAATGATCAATTAGCTTAAAGAGTACATTTTAGTTAATAAAAAAGTTTTTAATTAAAATGATACAAAATTATAGATTTTAAAATACACTATAATGTTCAAGAACAACAGTAAAAGTAATTTAGAGAGAATGGCACAACAGCCATGAAATATACTGACTTCATGAAATATGAAATTTAAAAATAGTAATAGAAAAAAGTGAATGGTTTGAAATTAAAGTGATGTAAATGTATAATATCAAACAGTAAATAAATACAAGTCTGCTAAGAAAGAGCTTCCTTTAAAATACCTATTAGCTAGAAGGGTAAAATAATAATAATAATAATAATAATAATAATAATAATAATAATAATAATCTTCTTTAAGGATTTTTGGCCGGGGAAATAGAAGTTATAGTAACACCAAGATTTTAAAAATGATGGGATCTGGTAATATCTTGGAAGATGTGAAGGAATAAGAAGTTCATTTTGAACCTCTTAAAATTTAGGATGTCAGACATGAGTCAGCTTCTCAGAGGAGATGTCTGTATTAAAATGTATTTGTTTGGAGTCATCAACACAAAAATAGAGAATTGATATAAAAAGAAACATTTCTGCCAATCCATAGAATTTGTGCTACTTGAGAAACAATCATTGCCATTCATCTAGTTTAGCTATTATAATTTATTTGCCTTTTTAAATTACTTTCAACTTATTTCCAATTTTTGTTTATCTCCATACATCTTAAATCCAAACTCTTCTCTTCATTTCTGTTTCATTTTTATTAAGCCATTGTTCTTTCCTGCCTAAACTGCTGTGTTAACCTTGTATCTTGCCTCTGCTTCCACTTTTTTAAATTGTTTTTTTAATACATTTATTTTTATTGTTTTCAACAGAGAGAGACAGAGACAGAGAGAAGGGGAAGAGCTCAGAGCAGTCTCCATAGTTGTACATTAGTTTTTGATATAGTTTCTTTCCACAGGTATGTGTGTGACCACACAGGACAGGAACCCAGCCAAGGTTTTCCTGCATAGGAAGCATGCCCGCATGAGCTGGGGTCCTCCTACATGGGAAGCATGCTTCAGAAAGAACCAAACTGGGGGCACACCCCAGCTGAACATATGGTTTTCCAAGGGCTAAGGCCAGAATTCAATCCTTGAACCCTTGGAGCTGCAAGACAAGTGCTCAACCTGCTGAGCTGTTCCAGCATCCCCCTTTTTTAATTGTTTTTGACAGAGAGACAGACAGAGAGAAGGGGGAAGGCCCAGAAAAGTCTCCATAGTTGCACATCATTGGTTTTCCAGATAATTTCATTCCATAGGTGGGCGCTGGACTGAGCAGGGCAGGATCCGGACTGGGGGTCTCCCACATGGGAGGCACGCCCCGTGAGCTAGGGGCCTCTCACATGGGAAGCTCACCCAAGCGAGAACCGCACTGGGGGCACACCCCGGTTCAGCGCATGGGTCCACATGAACTGGAGCTGAGATTCTTTCCTCAGGCTGCAAGATGAGTGCTCAACCCGGTAAACCATGCCTGCATCCCCTGCTCCCACTCTTGCTGCCTGTAACACCTTATCTACACACTGGCAACATGGTCACCTATAAAAACTCCACCTAGCTTGCATTAATAATTCAATTTATTATTTTAACATATAAACTATTCCATGATCTGCCCTTGTCTATTTTTATATCATGTGATATAAATTATCTTCTTTAATTTAGTATATTAAGTAGGATAAGTTCTCAGTTTCTCAAACATGTCAAATATACAAAATGGCCCATCATTCTGTAGTATATGATTTAAGGTAAATTTCAACCTCTCCCATGCTTACTGTACAACCTAGGAATATCCCATTCCACCAACCAGAATCATTATCTTCTACAGTAATAGTCATGAAAAATAGTTGGGCATGCATTATTTTGGAAACTGTCAAGCGTTTGTGAATGTTGGAACAATCTCTGATTATAATGGATTAACTGAACAAAAAAAGCTCATTAGTCCTTTATAGGTATCTCCTTTACTTGGTCTTTTAGATATAACACCTTGAGAAATGTTTTGCACTTACATTGTAGCCAGCCACCATTTGCTTCAAGATTACCTAGGACATGTTACCATGCATTTTCTTGAGGCAGATCTCCACAGAAAGTCTTTAGTAGATTTGGTTATGAAAGCTGCATTTTAACAATTTTTCCAGAAATTTAGATTCCTTAAAATGTTAGGACTCCTAACTAAATAAATCAGTTTTCCAGGCATAATCTTGGATTAAGATTATAACTCTACTGCACAGAAGTTGATAGGGCCTTCACAGCAGCAAAGCTAGCAAAATTGCATTTATACTCTTTGTCATCTGAGATTTTTTAAATATATGAGTATATTCTGCAGAAACATTCTTAGAATCCAGGACTAAGAGTGATTTTTCTTTGTTTGTTTATAATTGTGTATGTTGATTCAACATGTTTCTGTCCTTGCCAGAAGATTGGAAGAACAGGAATAACCTGTCAGTCTGTCCTTGAAAATTAGAGGTCTGGGGCATTGTAAAGTTCTTAAATTCTATAAGAACTGTGAAATAATGATGAATTAGCACTTATTGAGTACTTATTCTTTCTTATTTTATGGATGAAAGACTAATGCACAAAAAATTTATTTATTTATTTTTAATTTTATAGTTATAATAGGTAGATATAGAAAATTCAGAGCTTAATCTGTTAACCACTACAGTCTTTCATTAGATCTAATCTCAAGAGTCATTTTGTCACATGTAGGTCACTATTAAAAAAAAATTAATTTTATTAACCTCTTCTATGTAAACTCCCTAACAGGGCACTTTTTTTTTTTTTTTCACAGAGCAAATACTTTTTGTAGAACGTGCAAGTTTCTGATTCAAAATGACATTAAAAATTTTTTATTTTGTTTTTCAAGTCTTAAGGATCTATAAAACAGAATTCTTAAAAATGTTAAAAATGTTAATCTGTTAGACATAAGCTGAGAGAAATTTTACTCCTAAACATGTTGGTCCATATTCACAAAGCTACACTGGGAGGAGAACTTGTTAAAGGTTAATCCTGATAAGTGAGTTAATTGGGGATCTAGTCCAAATAGTAACACACTTTGAATAAAGATAAACTATGAGAAAGAAGATATAAATTGAGACAACATATTATATTATTATAGAAACTACATATACCAAAGACAGGACAGCAGAAGAAAAATTTTCAAAAGTAAGCAGAATACAGGAAAGAAAATGAGGCTTAACAGGGAAGGAACGACTAAGATGTAAATTAAAATAAGATATATTTAAGAGTCTTTGGAACAATGGATTCTGGAATTTACTTATGCTCTTTGGCTTTCCCATCAAGCAAGGTGGGAAATTAAAGAGTAGCTTTTTATTAAAAAGTTTTGGAAAGGCTGTGGAGAAAGAGGAAACCTCATATATTACTAGTGGAAATGTAAATTGGTACAGCCACTATGGAAAACAGTATGGAGGTTCCTCAAAAAATTAAGAATAGAATTATCATACAACCCAGCAATGCCTCTTTTGGGTATATAACCGAATACTCTGAAAATATTTATTCATGAAGATATATGTACCTATGTGTTCATCACAGAATTATTCATGGTGACCTAGACATGGAAACAAACAAAATGTCCTTCTATAGATGATTAGATAAAGGTGTGCTACGTATACAGAATGAAATATTACTCAGCCATAGGAAAAGATGAAATACTGCCATTTGCAACAACATGGGTGGATCTTGAAATTACCATGCTAAGCAAAATAAGTCAGACAGAAAAAGTTGGGAACCATATGACTTCACTCATATGTGGCATATGAAACTGAGAGCAAGAAATAAATATGACAAAAAGGAACAAAAATCCCAGACACAGACAACAGTTCAGTGGCTATCAAGGATAAGAAGGGAGGAAAAGTGGTAGAAGAGAGAAAAGAAGGTAAAATATAATATATGGTAATGGAAGGAGGACTGACTTTGGTTGGTGAACACACAAGGCCATATATATATGAGGCATTATGAAAACATACGATTTTAACAACCATGGGGTAACCAATCACACCAGCAAATTGAATAAAATTGGAAAATAAAATATATCAAGACTTTTAGTTTACTATGCCTGCAAAAATGAAGTCAAAACACTCAGGAAATCTATTTATTTTATTTTTTTGATGATTTATTTTATTGTTTTTGGCAGAGACCAAGAAAGACAGAAAGAAGGGGTAGGGCCCAGAGCAGTCTCCATCATTGTACTTCACCAGTTTTTGACATGGTTTCATTCTGCATAAATGGGTGGGGGCTGTGCAGAGTGGAAATTGGGCTGGGGCCTCCCATAGGGGAAGTACTCCCCAGTTCAGCATATGGGTTTGCACGGGTCAGGCCTGGGATTCAATCCTCAGTCCTCCAGGCTGCAAAGCAAGTGCTTAACTTGCTGAGCCATCCGCTTCCCACAGGAAATCTTAATATAAGCTAAACTCTAAAAATTACAAAATAATGCTGAGTTCATAATGTTCTTTTACTATCCAGAAGAATTTTTTAAATTAACTGAATTATTCTAAAGGTCACTTTACATGAAAAATTTACTATAGTTGTGAATTACAAAGATTTAAATTGCGACACTTAAAGACTAATTTTCTGGGCTCTAAGTTTTTAAGAGCACAATCAACTGAGTCTAATTGGCATAATTATTCTTTCACAGATAGATTTAAATTGTTTATTTGGATCAGAGCTTAAAATGATCAAAAAAAGAAGAAAAGAGTGATTAATTTCATGAGCCCAGATTTTAGGCTTTATGGACCTGCACTGAGACAAGGAATTATAATTCTAAACTGATGTATTGCTACAAAATTGGAATAAAAGTCAAAGAATAAAATTAATTCTCCTAAGTTTTTATCTGACATTACTCTTGATTGTCTTACATAAACAGTATTGAACTACTTTCTCTTAGCTTTAAATCCAGTCACAAAGGGGTTTTGACAGCAATATTTTCAATGACTATATTCATGATGATAAGGCCAACTGAAGGGATAAATAAAAATAAAGATAAAACAGGCAAATATTAGACTTTCATCTTTTTGGGAAAGTTTGCCATATTTTCTCCAAAACTGAATTCCTTAGTGAATATCTACTTTATTCCCAGCCATTTAATGATCCTTTTGACTTCAATAGTAAGTGGAAACACTTAGGACTACATCTGATCTCTGAGTTGAATGACTAAGAATATTTCTGAAGAACTTCACCCTGGCATACAACACAATGAATACGGTTGCTTCTCCTCCTCTCTTGTTTTTTTCCCCTTTAAGGCAACAATTTAAAAAGTAATCATATATAGAGCTTAAATCCAAAAATACTCATTGACTAAGATGAGCATAGCAATGTCTCAATGTGCTAGATGTTTTCTCTTTGTTCCCGCATTCCTCCTCCTTTGCTCTGTGCTGAAATATTCATTAGGATAAACTGAACTAACTGGCTTGCTTTCTTGCTTTTATGGCTTTTGGATGGGCTACTTCAATGGGACCAATTGTTAAAAAATTGGACGAGCGAAGGAAAACAAAGCTGAAGTATTGTTTTCTAATACGTCATTCTTCTGGATCACTAGTTTGTCTATATCTCTCTACAAAGATCAGAAATCTTGTTACGGTAGGTGGTGCTGTACAAGCAGCTTTCTCTTCAGCTTCTTACCTAAGGTGACCAGACGTCCCACTTTTGGCGGGACAGTCCCTGTTTTTAACAATTTGTCGCCTGTCCTGTGGCGTTTTAAAAAGTACCGATTTTTGGGAAGAATGCACGACAAGCTAGGGAACGGCTGGAGATAGACCAAATTTTTAATCAAGAACCCCCTCCCTCCCGGTCAATGGTGTCCCGCTTTACCAATGTTAAAATCTGGTTCCTCCGTTTTATGCCTTTAGGCTTAGATATGGTAACTGTTCCCAGTGTTTTCCCTACAATGCTGCACCATTTCTTGTTTTACCTAAAGCCTATAGTAGTATGTTTACTAACATCGCATAAGTTAACCAATTTTAATATTGCATTTATTTCATCTGAGTGGTTAAATAGCAGCTGAAAAGAAAATTAGTGAACTGAAATATAGATCTGAAAGTATGACAAAAAATCCTGCATGTACAGAAAAGATAAAGAGAGAAACTATATGAAACAGATGTTAAATGGTGTAGTATTCCTGAAGAGAATCTTAATATACATCCAATTGAATTCCAGAAAAATGAAATAAAATAAAATATTGTGAAGCTGCAATTGAATAGATATTAGCTGATGACTTTACATAATTGAAAGGAAACACAGAAATAACAAAAAATAAGTGAAATAAAATCTACATATAAATACATTATTGTGAATGTTAAAAGACTAGCAAATATAAAGATAAAGATATTAGAAGAAAAAAAGAACCATAGAGAAAATGGACATTATGTACAAAAGAATTGAAGGCAGAATAAAATGATATAATAATTTCAGAAGGCAAAGACTAAATACATTCCAAACAATATATACCCAAAGAAATTATCTCTCAAGAATAAGTGAGAACAAAAATTTCAGACAAAATAAGCATATAGTTTACTTCCAATATGTTGTCACTGAAGAAACTTTCAAAGAATCTAATTTCATGAAAATAAAATTATGCTATAAGGAAGATTTGAAATGCAAGAGGTAATGATGAGCATGTGTATTATGAGAATGAATCTAAAAAAGTCACCGAAACTGTAAAAACTAGTGATAATAACACGTTATTTTGAGAATTAGAAGAAAAGATTATATTATTTATACCATTAATATGAGATTTACATTGTGTAGGGTTTGCAAAAGTTTATCTTATATTTTAACCTAACAAAATACTTAAAAAGGGCTATAGCTCTACAATCAGACTTTTTCTTTCAGTATAAACTCTATTTGTTTGTTCCCATATGTTTTATTTTTAGTTTGTCTTATAATTTATTTTCAACTTTATTTTTGGTAATGTATTCACTTTTTCTTTTGGTTTTCTCTGTGAGATATTTTAGTCCTGGATTTGAACCAGAGTAGTTTGAAGACATAAATTTAGATTTCTTATGTTTGGGTGCATTCAAAACAAAAATCATAATTAAATAATTCCTTATATCATGTTAAGAATGAAAAAGTTTACCCTCACAATCTATAATTTAATTACTTACCTGAAGGTTTTAAAAAATTATTTGGGTAAAGTTTTTAGCTAGAGAATTTTAGTTTGTTCTTTACTCTGACATTGAACACTGTTAAATGGGGTGAGCATTCACTCTTTAATTAACCACCATATGCCGAATCCTGTCCTGTTTTAACTCAGTTCATTTTATACCATTACATACCATATTTATCTGCCTAATACTTAAATGCATTTATGTTCTTGATTAGTGACTTACAAGATGTTAATTTGCTGACATATGTGTATTCTAGCTTAAAAAATTGCTGGAAATTCCATAAATGTGTTTTCACTTTTCTAAAAAAGTCTAAAGTATGATGTTAATGTTATGGGTTGTTTAAAGTATAGATTTGCCAATTGCTGATGTATAATCAAGGGCTAATATTTAATCCTTCTGAACCTGTTTCCCATCTGTAAAATAATTATAATATTAATAATAATTTCCCTGCTCATTTCAACCAGCTTGCTGAATAGAGCTCTGTTACCAATTTTTCCCCTCCTAAAAATGAAACATAGGGTTTGGTATGCAAGGAGCTTAGGGGTTACCACTTCTTCCTAAACAAGCTTAAACTGAAAAATTAATGATTCTTCTTAAATGTTTCAGTGAAGTGAGGTCACAGGGCATAGCACTGCCCCAAGATAGGAGAGACAGACAGGCAAATACACAGCATCACAACTTACCAGGGCAGAAACCCAACAGCAGAGCTTTGGTGGGAACCAAGTGCTGGGATAGAATAACCTGGGCTATAATTTTCAACTTGCTGGAGTTCATTGAGGACAAGTCTGCAAGTTAAAAATCTCCCCAGAGAGGCCCCTAACTTCTGTGAGTTTTACTTCTAGTAGCTCTACCATGAATATAGGAAAAAAATCCCCTTCTGCTTGCCACAAGGGGAGGAAAAAAGGAACCATTTTGAAATAACCCAGAGCACTGTTCTTTTTACCAAGGCCTGCTCTTAGGTAAAAAAGTATTCCACCAGAACTCAACCTGCTGGGAAGGATCAAGAGATACTAACTAAGGGTTACACGAGCACTATAAGTGAAATGATCATACTAGAAAAATTAAAAATAAATATATCTTTAAATAAATCATAGCCCATCTCTCCAGAGAAACTAGTTAAAATTCACATCTAAACACTTTCATTTTTTCTTTTTGAAAACTGGGTAATATTGCTGAGATTTTAGATAATATATTTTTAATGTTTAATCATTATTTTATCAATCAACTTAATCTCAAATATGTTTCTAGGGAGCTTGTTTGGAGGTTCTAGCCAGGGGGAGCTCTGCTATTTATATACCGTTGACTGAAGAACGGTCCTCTCCTCTATGGGGAAAGTCGTCCTCTTTGACCAAGTGCACAGCTTCTGGAGGGACGCACATGGAGTGGTGACGGAGGAAGGGGACACCCGTCTAGCCAGCCAGATCAGCCTAATTAGCCCTGGCGATCAACAGGGTGACAGATGTTGCAGCCAGATTGCCGTCACATCCAAATATAATGTTTCTTGACACCCAGGAATTATCTTTCCTTCTTAGTTTATTCACTCTGTTAATAAGGCAGTTAATACCTCAGTATTGCAGATCTGAAAACTTTTTATCATTCCACAAACAAATGTTCAAAACAATTCCTTAGAATTGAGTATTTATTTTTATTACCACCGATCATTCTTAGAGGTATTACCTTCTATGGTTTTTCTAAACATCTTTGAACATCTTTTATTTCGATCTATCAGTTCTGTCTAGATTCAGCATGACTTGACTGGACTATTAAAGCTCACATGGTATCAATGACAATCAAGGAATGGGACATCCAAGACTGAAGAATATACTTGGTTGGGCGGGAGGTGGGTATGTGGAATCCAGCCACTGAAATGAGTCTCTGAGGAGCAGCGGGCCTGTCCAGGCCTCAATTCCAGGGGATAACTACTGCTCAACTCTCATTCCCCAAATAGTCACTATTACAAATCTAAATCTTGTGGACAGGGAACATTAGGAACTAATCCTGGCTCTTAGAAACCAGGCTAGTGATAGAGATAGTTTTAAAAATATGCCCATCTAGGACAGAAAACCAATCAAGGCATCGGTAATGTGGAAAAACCATTCGTTCTTGGATATGAGAATTGTCATTATTGTTCTTTGATAACATATACTTTTGTGAATGTATTTTCAAAGATCCCTATAGCAAACCACAGTTCCCTTTGCAAACTGTATGGAATAACATGGCTAAATACTGTCATCATTGAATAGGGAAAACAAGTCCAAGAATAAGGACCACAAAATTATACAGATTTGCAAAATACAGTTCTGTTTTAGGTTCTCATGGAAAGGTTTCTATTCTCAGCTGGAGTTTTTTTTTGGAAGAATATAAGTGCTAGAGAACAGATTTTTGCTTAGATAAACAAATAACTCTACCAGAGAAAAATTATTCCTCTGTAATAGAAGACATAATAACTTGACTCTATATCTTACCATCTATTAAAATAAAAATTCAGTAATTAATTCTGGTATGCAGTCATAATTATCAGCCACTATCAATAAATGACAATTGGAACACCTACTATATGTTAACTGTGTGCTACATATTATGGGCCTATAATTTGTTTTTAAAATGTATTTCTGTGACATTTTTGGCTATGCTACACAGCACTAAAACTGATAAAAATGATTCATTTCAACAAATGATAAGTAAAAGACTCATTTAACCTAGAGAAGAGATATTTTAAAGCCAAGAGATAGCATGGTGGAGCAAAAAAAAAAAAATTGAGGTTATGTATCAAAGAAACTGTGGCTTAAATTATGGCTTCTCTTCTACTGAGACTATTACTCTGGGCAGCACACTTAAAGCCCTGTTGAGCCACAGTATACATGTCTACAAACTGGGAAAAATATGATCTAAATGCCTATTTTTGGAGTTATTAAAATAAAGTAAAACATTCAATGTTCTATAGAATTTCCAAAATATTTAAGGCATTTTGCCTAAAAAAAATCTTATAAACCAAATGTGGAAAAGTTTATGTAAACAAGCTTTCTCTCTTTTCCAGAGAACAAAGTGGTATATTTTTCAGAAAATCTTTCACATCTCAATTTGCAATACCTGTCATAAACTTAACTCTTTACTGAAAGTTCATAGATAAGATGAACTGTTTTTTTCATCACCTCTGCTTTTGTCCCCCACTAATGTTAGACTTGGAGAGCCAATTCAATATTGGATAGATTCCATTAACAACCCCAACAGTATCTGAAATTTAACGTGTCAAAAACGGAAACACCTGCTCCTTCAAACTGCTTCACATAGTGAAATTAAACAACAAAAACTCAGTTAATTATACCACTATCAACCTAATTATGTAAGTCAGAACTTGGTACAGGACTCATTTAAGGTTTATTCTCTCATACCAACTCCCCAAACAACCACCAAATATTGCTGATTTTCTGATTTTTATTGGCTAAATATTTCTCAAAACAATTTTCTCTTGATCTTATTGCCACTCTCACTCAGACCCTTTGGAGAGTACAAGAGATTTCTAACAAGTATTCCTTGGGCTAATTCTCAGCTTCCTTCCCCTCTACTGTTGCTGTACATCTAAACTATGTTTTGTTTCAGCAGTCTCCTCTTAACTGCATGGGGGACATTCCAAGACCCCCAGTGGATGCCTGAAACCACAGATAGCACCAAAGTCTGTAAAATTGTATAATATGTATACATACCTATAAGAAAATTTAAAGGCTTTTTTTGTTTTGGCATATTGAAATTTCCAACACTCGGCGCAGTTATTAAGTGAAATAGAGTTACTTGAACACAAACACTGTGATGCTGCAACAGTCAATCTGACGAGTAGCTACTCAGTGACCAGTGGGCAGAGAGCGTATATAGAGTGGAGCTAGACAAACAGATCATTCATGTTCCGGGTGGAATAGAGTGGGGTGGTAGATTTCATCACACACTCATCATGGCACAAAAGTTAAAACATATGAATTGTTTATAATATTTCTGGAATTTTCTTTTTCTTTTTTTTTTTTTTTTTACAGAGAGAGAGAGAGATACAGAGACAGAGAACTGAACTGGGGGAGCTCCCAGCCCAGCACATGGTTCCGCACGGGTCAGGGCCGGGATTCGATCCCCGGTCCCCGGGGCTGCAAAGTGAGTGCTTAACCCACTGAGCCATCCCAGCTTCCCCTGGAATTTTCTTTTGAAAATTTTCAAACCTTGTTTGACCACAGCTAACTAAATGTGCAAAAAAAATCACAGATAGTAGAAAACTGTACTTTCCAGACTGGAGCATTTAGTAAAACATCATTCTCATACTTAAAAATTTGTGATATCTTCTTATGTCACAAATAATAATGTACTTAGCATGCCATATAAGGCCACCATGGTTTCATTTTGTAAATGAGTCCCTGTTCCCACCATTGCCCCTTTTTCGCTTACAAGTAATGCAGCTGTACTTCAGTGCAATATCTGCCTTCATAGCTACGCTTACCCTGTTCTCATTGTCTGTAATACAGTCTCAACTAGTTTCTTGTGGCTTCTGTAAAAACTTACTACCAATTCTATGATATAACACCACATACATGTATTTGTTTGAGGCTCTGAAGGTCAGAGATCTAAATCAGTTCCACTGGGTTGAGATTGAGGTGTCAGCAGGGCCCTCCTGCTCCCTTAAAGGCACTAGAAAAAAAATCTGTCCCTTGCTTTTTCCAGCTTCTGGTGGTTACCAGCATTCCTTGACTTGTGGCCATATCATTCCAATTTCTGTCTCTGTGACCACATTATCTTCTACTCTTCTCCTGTGTCAAATTTTCTCTGTCTTATTAGAAGGATACTTGTGATTGTATTACATCCCACACCAATGATCTAGAATTAACTTTCCCATCTTAAGATTCTTAACTTAATCATATCTGCAAATACCCTCTTTTCCATTTGATTTAACAGTTACAGGTTCCAGTGATTACTCAGGACCCGATATCTTTGGGGGCCACTATTCAGCCTACTATACCTTCTCTTTAGGATTGCGCTAGGCTTCTCCTATCTGTGCATCCTTGATGCTCTGTTCTGACCTAAGTTTACTTGTTATAAAAATATAAAATCTTTCTCACCATAATGAATACTCTTCAAGGGTAAAGGAGTAATGATTTTGTCCATTTTGCTTAGCCTGGTTATTTGACATGTAGTAGGCACTTAATGTGTATTTATTAAACTTTTGGAATGCACTCAAGTCAGATTATCCCCACCCCCCCACCCCAAATATTAGATGACTTACACAGTGAGAAAGAACTAGACAAATAACACACACTTATCTCATGGCCTGAAGCACCTCATAAGTAGTGTGCCTTGCTTCCTGACTCTACGTAATATATTAATACAAATAAAAATTGTTTGCTTTTCAAATTCTGGTTTATTAATTCATTTTTTAGGTGGAAAGATTCTGACCAATGGAATTATGTGGAACACCCTGACTCAGAATACTATGTTAAACAACAGTTATGCCTCACATGCTTATCTATTAATGTGACACTGTATCTTATCACCCCCATCAATACTTGCACCTGTGAATAAAACAAAATTAAGATATACTTTGTTCAGAAGAAGTGTCAAATAAAAATTTAGGTTATCACCTAAGGTGATGCCTAGTGAGTCACACCTTTGTATAATCCCATCCACTTGAGCACAGGCAGGACTTGTAACTTGTTTCTAACCACTAGACTATGGCAACAATGATAAAATATCACTCCTGTAATTAATTATGCTACAAGATAAATATATACTGTGTAGAGAGAGGAATATAAATATATGCTATATAGATTTATGCATGCAAGATCAATCTAATATCTTTATCTATCTATCATCGCTCTCTCATCTATCTACCTACCTAATCTATCATCTATCCACCTATCATCTATCGATCTCTGTTATCTATCAATCTATCATCTATCTTTGTCTTGCTAGAGTTTGCTAGACAGCTCTCCATTGCTGGCTTTGTAGAAGTTAGCTGCTGTGTTGTGCAAAGATATACAGACAAAGCTGTGCAATAAGAAACTGCAAGCAGCTTCTAAGACCCCAGAGAGGCCATAGCTGACAACCAGCAAAATAAAAGAAAAGAAAAGAAAAGAAACCAGAGTTCTACAGCCACACAGAAAACTGAAATGACTCTTTTACCTGTAGGACTTCAGAGAAGATCACAGTCACAGGTGGCTTAGAGCCTGGTGAGACCCCGAAACAGAAAATCCAGTTCACTGGTGCCTCCTGGACTTCAGCCCTATAGAGTGTGTGAGAGATTAAATATGTGTTGTGTTAAGTCATTAAGTTTGTGGTAATTTGATTCGCAGCAATAGCAAACTAAAGCAGGACATAGCTTCTTTGTAACATAGAATTGGCAGAGGCAGAGAGTCACCGCAGATTTTTAGAGTAGTAAAAACCATATTAAAAATACTTGGTATAAAGCAAACTTAAAAAGAAAATCACTTGCATTTACTCCAAGTGAGAAAGAAAATAGACACCTAAAATAGGGAACAACCATGGTTTTATACTTATGAAAATAATGAAACAGCACAACTTTAGAAAATAATAACCAAAAAGGTGGAGTAAAAAAGGGCCAAATGTAAATATGTATCATAAACTTGTTAAAATACTTCATTGGGGCTAAAGCACAGACGATCAGAATCTTGCAGAAAATACTGAAGAGGGAATAATCCATTTCTTAGAAGAAATGGGGCAGGAAAAGGAGAGCTTTCTGCTGAATGGTAGGATGTTATAGTGAAAGACTGCAGGCTCTGTGCCAGTGAGGCTGCAGTATTTACCTTTTGTGTAACTCTGAGTGTATATATTTTGAAGTATTCTATTAGAGAAAATAAAATGTTTTCTTGGAAATCATATTAATCAGTGTTTTCCAGAGAAACAGAACCAATAGCGTTTGATATATAATATAATATAATATAATATAATATAATAACAGTATTATATTATATTATACAATAACAATATAATATAATATATATTAAAATATATAATATTGTGTAATATATAATATATTAGAATTAAATATATAATATATATACAATTATACAATATATATACTATATTATATATGTCATATCATATATTACATAATTTAATATGATCAATATTTTATATCATATTATATTACATCATATTATATTAAAAGAAATTGGCTTCTGTGATTACGGAGGATGAGAAATTCTAAGAAATGCAGCTGGCAAACTGGAGATGCAGGAGTGCCAATAGTTTAGTTTCAATCCAAGTCCGTAGGCCTGAGAATCAGGAGAACTGCTGGTGTAATTTCTAGTCCAAAGGCGAGTACATTTGACATCCAAGAAGAGCTGATGTTTCAGTTTCTGATTCAGGTTAATGGGAACAGAAGTGAGGTACACCTCTCCAAACTAGCCCACCAAAATCTCCCACCCATGAGTTGTCGTGTCCTTTCTCTGTCCATTACCCAGATGCAGGACGTTAGGGATCCAGGCATTAAAGATGTGGAAGGAGAGCTGTTTCACTGATCAGGAACGCTGAAGTACCGTTTTACATGAGCAAGATATATACTTTTGTTCGGTTTGAATCATTATATATTTTGAGGTCTATTTATAATAGGCTTTCAGAGGAATCATATTTTTTATTCATTCAATTTCATGCAATCACAGGATTCAACTTTAATTCTGAAAATGTAATTTTGGAATATTTATTTCTAAAGGGTAATGAAAGGCTTTGAGATAATATGAGTAGCATATCCTTCTCACATCTGCATTGCACCACCTTTTAAACTCATTATTTCTATAGAATGTACACTCACTGAAGTAAAACATGTGTTGCTCATTCAAGCTTCCTGTTAAAGCAGCTGCATTACAGAAGGAGGCCATTTTTTTAAAGACCGTAGTCATTTTGGTTCTACTGACCAACTTCAAGTGACTAAGAATGAGCTAACTAAAATTTGGCCTACTTACTAATCTTTGAGAAAGACTTAACCAGCTTCAAAGAAAATGAGTAGCGTCTACGCAAAGACTGACATAAATTGTTAAAGAAGATAAAAGCATGAATATCTGAGTTGTAATTACTAGCTATTATGTTTCAAGTATTATAATTATAGCAGGAAACTAAAACCTTATGAAACAATAAACAGCTCAGGAATAATTTAGAAGAATTAAATAAATACTGAATCAGAGCCTTGAAAAGATAATTGCCATTACAAGTATACATGCAGAGAAAAATTAGCAAAGCCATTCAATAATTTAGTCTCACACATCCTTTGAAAAACCTGTGAAAATTGGTGAGGTGCTCATTTTTCTTTTGTAAATAATAATAATAATAGGCTCATGTAAATTAGTTAATTACTAACATTACATATTGAATAAAAGATATCTTTAGAATATATACCCAAATGAAAGATTATTTTTCAAAGCTTGTTCTAAAAGTGATTTAGAATGATAAAGAAATAACTGTCATATTAATGATATTAATGATATCAACTAAGTTTTTAAATTGCTTGAGAATAATATAAGCACCTTTACCTTGTTAAATTGTAACTTACACATGCACATACATATCCTATAGCAGAAATTATATATTACATATTATATTGTAACATAGTACAATGCTGATCACAAATGAAGTTAATTATAATGGAGATTATATATAGTTACAAATTATACTGTGAAAACTATCAAACTTTGTATTTTCCTTTAAGTAGAAATTAATGTATACAGCATTTCAACACAATAGCAGCATATAAGAAATCACTATTAAAAAATATATAATTGGAATATGTATATGTGTATTCATTTATATTTATTCAAGTCAGAAACAAGGAAATAACCCATAAAATAATCCAGAAGCAATTTCATCTTAAAAATATTGAATTCATGTACCTGTTTTCTAAATAAACAAATGGGACTACATTAAACTAAAAAGTTTTTGCACAGCAAAGAAAACCATCAACAAAACATAGATAGCTTACTGAATGAGAGAAGATATTTATCAGTGATATATCTGATAGGGGGTAAATATGCAATATTTATAAAGAACTATAAATTCAACACCAAAAACACAAAGAACCCAATTAAAAAGTGAACAGAGGACCAGAATAGACATTTTTCCAAAGAAGACATACACACATGGCCAATGGACATATAAAAAGATAATGTCACTAATCATCAGAGAAACGCAAACAAAAAACAAAATGAGGTATCACTTCACTCCTGTTAGAATGGTTATCACCAATAAATCAATAAACAAGTGTTGGTGAGGATGCAGAGAAACAAAAATCATCATGTACTACTGGTGGGATTGCAAATTGTTGCAGCCAGTAGAGAAAATGGTTTGAAAGTCCCTCAAAAAATTAAAAATAGAACTATCTTATGCCACAACAATTCCACTCCTAGGTATTTATCCAAAGAAATATAGAACACTAATATGAGAAGACATATGAGTATATACCCTATTATGTTAAGTGAAATAAGTCAGACTGAGAAAGACAAATGCCATATAATGTCACATATGTGTAATCTAAAAAAACAAAACAAAACAAACAAAAATAGATTCATAGATACTGACAATGAACTGATGGTTGCCAGATGAAAGGAGGGTTGGGGAACTGGATGAAAAAGGTGAAGGGATTAAGAAACGCAAATTGGTAGTCACAGAATAGTCATGAGATAGAACAATAATATTGACACTTTTGTTTCTTAGAAAAGCATGTGCATAGTTATATTATTTATGTTAAGGTTTTAACTTCATTCTATTCCAACCCCAGGCCGCTTACTTAATATATTTACTTTTGGAATCCAGATGAAATAAGGGAGGAAGAGTATATGGTGTAAGAATGCAGGTGTGTTGATAACAGTCATTTACGTGTTGTTTTCAACATCATGCCTGTTATAAAATTTGTTTTTTGTTTTTGTTTTTTTTTCTATCAGTAGATAAACTAAACTTCCTAGAGACATCAATCAGAAGTTTTTTAAGGAGATAAGAATAGAACTTCTTCAAATAGAGGAAAAAACATTCAATTTCACAGTGTAATAAATCAGCTGGTAAACTTTCTAAAAAATTACTCTTGCTATTTTTAATATAGTTGCATGGATTAAAGAGAGGACAGAGCTTATTTCAAAAAATTAAAAATAATTCATAATAAAAAGAAAAACTAAGTTGTAGTTGTTACCTTGTTGATTGCACAATTTGTCTTATACTATCTTGCCTTTTTTAATTTATTTTTCTTCAGAGTCTGTTTCTTTATTTGGAGTAGAAATATCTCCCTAATCCTCAATCACTTTTTCTCTCCTCTCTCCATGGGTCCTGTATGTGTTTCAAGCTCAACATACTTTTTTAAGACCATTCTATTTACTGCTCTACTTTGCCAGCTCTTAGAGCCCTACTTTAACAATGATCATATTTATTATAATTCTAATTGCTTTCGTTTTTCTTTTAGAATGTAGACTGTAGACTTGATCAGTGCAGAAAATTTACTATTTAATTGTTGACTTTATGCACCCAATGTAGCTTTAATAAGGAGCAACAATTAATCAATGCTTATTAAATAAATGCATTTTTCAAAGCATATATTTCTGTGATTGACTCATTCTAAGAATAAAACTCCTTCATATGTGCTTCAAAATTAACACAGAAGTTGAATTCTTCCATTTGTTATTGTACTCCTCTTAACTCTCAAATTAATGCATATCTAAATGGGAGGGGAAAAGGGTAGACAGTAATTTGAGGACTTGGAGTAGTAGCGAACAAAACATGAAAAAAAATATGAACGAGTCACCATTTTGCATATTAAATTTATCTCTGTATTTTATAGCAAAAGTGGTTACAATACCCCTTTCATGTTCTCTCTCTCTCTCTTTTAAAATCTTTTTCCTAATTATAAAATACTATA
Source organism: Craseonycteris thonglongyai (assembly GCA_004027555.1). Classification (NCBI taxonomy): domain Eukaryota; kingdom Metazoa; phylum Chordata; class Mammalia; order Chiroptera; family Craseonycteridae; genus Craseonycteris; species Craseonycteris thonglongyai. The sequence continues at coordinate 38,712 of PVKE010003588.1, read as the reverse complement.
TAAGGAAACACGACAGTTTTCTGATATTTTCTCTTTAAGTAACATAAACCTGGTTGATTTATTCCCCTCTCCCCCCAAATCTTATTGTTGTCTACAGGCATACAATTAAAAGAAAAAAAGAGAAAGAGGTTTTATATTAAGGAAAACATTGAAAAGGTGGAACACTGAAGTGCCCATATTTCTCCCTTAGAGCCTCATTTAACTCATAAACATAGACTGGATATTCATGTGTGTTGCTGTAAATGAATACATTAAGGTAGCCATCCTCTTCCTTTTCTCAGTTTTTTCATAAATTAACAGGTTCCCCCTTGTATTTCACAGAAGAAGCACAGGAAGATATAATCTCAGGTGCTAATAAAAAATTAAAACTGATCTAATCCAAGTAAGTTTATAGGAATGCTACTCATTCTCTAAAAACTTTCTAAATGAAGTGTGATCATTTTTCTTAGTCCTAGGAGACGGCAGATTTCAGGTACGCAGATAGAGGATTTAGAGCTAAGCTTTCTTAAATGATTAACTATTGGTTTACTAAGGCTTCATGTCTAAATGTAGCTCCACTGTTTTTATTATTTTTTATTATTTTTTTTAATGGCATATGTCCAAAACCACTTTAGGAAAACATTTTGAAAGTCATTATTGGACGGTAGGAGTATGGGGGTGGAGTTGGCCTTAGAGCAGTGAGAGCAGCATTACTATTTAAAAAACAAAAACAAAACACATGCTTGGTTCAAGTCAGTCTGACTCCAGAATACAGGACTGACTAAGAAGGAGCAGAAAAGTAAAATGAATGACGTCAAGCTCGCTGTCTTGGGTGGTGAAAGAACAGGCAAATCTGGTGAGTGGTGATATTTTTTATGGCATTGTGGGGAGTGCAATAAGAGTGAGTATACTGACAAAGGGTCCGATATTGACTATGTAGTATGTTATTTTTTTATTAGCTGTTTTCATTTCATAAGCAGGTAATAAAATTAACTGTATATTTGTAGAATTTAGACAGCCTGAAGAAGATAACTGAAATATATATCTTTTTCTGACTTTTCAAAGTTGTAAGAATAGTAGGAAATCTCTTCATTACTATCTCACCTACTTCTTCCTCTAACACACCTGTCCCCATACCCACCAGTGACCAAAAAATGGCCTTGAAAGGATTCTTCTACCCTGAGACTAAGAGTGGAATAAGATGTGTGGAGATTTGTAAAGTTTCAAATGCCATATTATTACAGACAGACAAACAAACAAACAAGCTTTGGAGGGGCATAGCTTTGTAGATACCCAGAAATTGAGCAACAGGTGTCCTGACTTTAGTTATTGTTTTGTTTTGTTTTTTGGTCACTATGACGGTAATAAGAATGTAACCATCAGAGCCACCTGAGACTAATGAATCACAACAGGCCAGACCCAGAAGCTGCAATAAGATAAACACTAGAGGTCCTTTCTCTATTTCCTGTATTTTGAAGTCCCTATATTCTTACGTAAGTGCGATTGCTTGATAGTGTTTTTGTCACTATTAGTATGTGGCACCTTGGAACCATACTTAATTTGATAAAGAAAATAAAGAGATGTTATTGTTCTTGCACCTCAAATTTAATGAGAAATCTGGTTTTGTTACAAAGATAAGTTGCCTTATGAGTTTGCAGTTGTGAATTAATTACTTAGTGATTTGAATGGGTAGCAATCTAAAATCACTTTCTGTCTAGTCTAACTTTTATGGTTGTACAGTGGAAATTTTGTTGATAATTATTTAGACTAGAATTTAGTAAAGCTTTAAGGTCTTCTTTAAGACATAGTAATTTTTAAGTTGAAAGATAAAACCTTATATGCATAACTAAATTATCTGTATTCTAAAACAGAAAAGAGTCTTAATCCAGGTTGTTTGTTTTGCAGCTCTTACAGTAAGGTTTCTTACCAAACGATTCATTGGAGAATATGCTTCTAATTTTGGTAAGTCACTACCTTAGACTTTTTTCACCTTACAATTTCAGATCATACTTAAACAAAATGAAGATCGGAAAATAAGTTTAATAGAATTTTTTGTTTTTGTACTTTTAAGCAACTTACAGATTCTGATTAGACATGCCAAATAAGTACTTGAATTGAATGCTCTTTTTTTTAATGATTTGTTTTATTGTTTTTGACAGAGACAGAGACGAAAAAAAGACAGAGAGAAGGGAGAGAGCCCAGAGCAGTCTCCATAGTTGTACATAATCAATTTTTGACATGGTTTTGATCCACACAGGGGCTGAGCAGGGCGGGAACTGTGTCTGGGGCCACCTGTATGGGAAGCACATTCCTTGAGCCGGGGACCAAACCAGGGACCTCCCACATGAGAAGCTCACCCAGTTCAGCATATGGGTCTACATGGGCCTGGATTTGATCCTCAGTCCCCATGGGCTGCAAAGAGAGCACTTAATGCGTTGAGCAATCCCAGCTTCCCCTGAATGTTCCTTTATGATAAAATTCATTCAATTTGATGTTAGCTGAGATGGGTTAGAAAGTCATTTGGTTTTAGTCTAAAACTAGAAAAACTTTAACACTGGGATCTTCTCCCCTCCCCAAAATACTATAAAGCATGCAAGTAGACATTTTTATAAACTATGAAAAAATTTTGAAATTAAATCAACATCTGTTGAAAGATAAGGACAAATTAATTATAAAAGCATAAGCAAGTACAAAACAAAATTTCTTTTCTTTTAATTCTCTAGTTGTTAAATTATTGGGGTGACATTGGTTGGTAAAAATTATAGAGGTTCCAGGTGTACAATTTGACAACACATCATCTATGTGTTGCAGGTGTATACACAACCCAGAGTCAGTTCTCCTTCCATCACCACATATTTGATGCCTAAACTATTGACTGTGTCCATGAGTTTTTGTTTATTTGTTACTTTCAGTTTTATATTCCACAAAACTTACTTTTAATGCAAAATTATGTGAAGTAACAACAAAATTATATCTTGATGAGAGATCATATCATAATAATCAAGGCTGCTTAGGCAAATTTCAGATAAATTCTAAAACAGGTTCCAGGGCACCTTGATATAATTTTAGTATCATTTAGTATCATTTCACTAACTCTACTATAAATTTCTGTTATTTTGATCAGAATTTGCATGACATTTGGGAAATTCTATAGTAGGAAATTAATAAAGATGGAAAATTTTGCCAGAGGAATTTTGTATTTTTTGGCTCAGCAATTAATTGATATAAAAGTATTAATATCTTCTCTGATTGAAGGCATTGGAAAAGAAAAATTTTAAACAAGAATGATAGATTTATAAGAAGTATGAGAATTGAAAGAAAAATAATGATTTTATTCAATAATTTTTATTTAGAGTAAGGAAAAATTATGATTGCAAGTGTGTTTTTTTTCCATGAGAAATAAACAAAAACTAAAACCCGTTAGCATTCATTTATGAGTATTTCATAAAATAATTTTAAAGTATTGAATTGTGTTGTTTCCTACATATTTTCAATATAATTCAGACTATATAACATTGTAAAGGATTTAAGAAGAGTGCGTGAAAGCTGACTATTGAAAGAAAAAAATATATATAGAAAGAGAATTTCTTATTGCTTCAGTTCTCAGGTCAACAGCCTCGGTCATAAAGATCAACATAACAAACACATGAGGAGCCAGACATGAGAAAATGTTCCAGAGCTATAAAACAATATTCAAACGACAACAACCACAAAAGCGATCACCTTACTATTTTATAGAATATAGCTTTATAAGTAAATAAAGTGTACACATATCTGGTTGTTACATACTATTAAGCATATATGACCTAGAGACATTTTGAAGAGATAACCAAATGAGAAAAAGGTCTTCCTTGCATGAGGACAAACTGACAAAAATTGACTTCATTTTGTAAATGAAGGATAGATGGGGAAATAATGAAATTCTAAAAAGTTAAGCATTTGTAACCCCTGCTGATAGTTCATGAATTTTAAGAATAGGCATTTTAAAATGTCTAGAAGGAACTTCCATGGTTCTCATTAGTAAACTTATGAAATTTAGATAGATTTATGTGGAAACATATTTTCAGTTTTAATAAGTCCATAGCAAATTTTATTCAATGCAACCTAGAAGGATTTTAAAATGTACTCCTAAATCCCTGAAGCTGGCTCCACAAATTTCTGCTTCTTCTTTCTATAAGTTACAATGTATTTGCCAGAATGGGTCATGAGTTTGTGTCAGTATGACATTTTGGGGAGAAGTGGGTCTTTTATTAAAACAGTGGAGGAACAGTTACAGAAATAAAGTTCTTCATTCATTCAATAAATATTTATTGAGCACCTACTATGTCCAAGATACTCTTCTAAGGAACTAGGTTATAGCAATGAATAAGACAAATGTCCATGCCTTCATAAAATTTACATTCTGCAGGGAAGGATTAGACAACTAAAAAACATTAAATATAAACTATGTCATATGATAATAAGTGATATGAAGAAAAAGAAGGCACAGGGGAATGGCACTAAATTGGTATGAAGTAATTTAAAATAAGGTAGTTAGGATAGACCTTGCTGAGGAGACATTTGAAATAAAGCGTCAAGGTGGTAAAAACTGAGCCATGAAGATATCTGGGGATTACATTCCAGGCAGAAGGAGTAATTATCAAAGTCCTGAAGCAGTAACTTTCTGAAAAATGTGGGGAACAGTATGGAGTAGCTCAAGTCAAGAGAATTTGAGAGGCAATAGCCAGAGAGGTCTACGAAGGCCATATAAATAACAGGAGACTAGATAATAAGATACATTCTCAGGGTTTTAAAGGCTTTGGTTTATCCAAGTGAGATAAGGAGGCATGACCTGGTTACAAGGTTTACTTTTGTTGCTGTGTTGAAAACAGACTAGGAACAAGAAAGGAGTAGGGAGAGGGATAAAGCAGAGAGAGAAGTTGGGAGTTTTAGTAATAATAAAGGCAGACAATGGAGGTGATGAGAGGTATAATTCAAAATTGTGAAGATAGAATATAAAGAAATTTTAAATAGAATAAATATAAGATGTAAAAGGAAAAGAATCAAGGATAACATTAAATCTTTTAACTCGAGAAACTGGAGCTATGAATATACCATTTACTTAAATGGAAAACCGGAAGATGCAGTCTTAGCAGGAAGATCAGGGGTTCAGTTTTAAGCATGTTAAGGTTGAAATGTCTATCAGGTGTCTAAATAGAGAAGTCCAACTGCAGTAGTTGTTTGTGTCTGGACTTCAGGAAAGAAGTCTGGGCTATAGATATAAATTGGGTTCATTAGCAATAATTGTTACATTATTGCTGGATGAGACTTTAACTGGATGAGATTAGCAAGGGATTGAGTATAGATAGATGAGACCCATAAACTAGAGCCACATATGGAATGTGGGAAGGTATGGTGGGATAAATAAAAAAGATTAATATAAAGCAACCATGACCAAACAAACAAACACACAATAATAACAACAACAGCAAAACAAGAGAGTGAGTGTATTGCCTTAAAAGCCATTTGAAAGAAACATTTTAAAGAGGTAGGAATAATGAACTACACTAATACTACTCCTAGGACAAGTAAGATCAAGACACAGAACTGACCATTGGATCTAAAACCATAACCTTGAGAAAAACAGTTTGAGTTAAGTAACTGGAGTTAAAGCCTGATTGGAATAATTTGAGGAGCACAGACGAGAAATTGGACACAGGTATAGATGCTTACCAAAATGCCAGCAGAGAAATAGGGCAATATTTGAAAGAGATTGGGGAATCCAAAGGGTTGTTAAATTAGGAGCTATTCAACTATTAGTAACACTATATTAAAGAGGAAAAATTTATGATGCTGAAGAGAGAAGTAGAGTTGGTTGATCCATGTCTTTCACTACATCAGAGGAAACGGTAACTAGTTCATAGTGAATGGATTGGCCTTAGAAAACAGGTAATTCATCCATAGTAATAGGATGGAAGATAAAGACAAATAGCTAAATATATATAGTGATGAATTTCACTTGCAAGACTTATAGATGAGGAAATATAACAAGTGTGTATTTTTTTGACCTCTAGCAATAAATGAAGCTCACCATACAACTCCACTAAAATATTACTAATTGAATTTGCAAGACTGTGATCCAAATATAAGTTCATTATTTTATTCCGCAGCATGTCTATACTGACAATGAATGCATGTATATTTTGCAGAATCTATCTATCATAAGCACTTGTGTTTGGAAGGGAAGCAACTGAATCTAGAGATATATGACCCTTGCTCTCAAGTAAGTAAAGCAAAATACTCACTTAACTTTTCCAATTATGATTTGAAGATTGCATAAGGATCAGTGTAGAGTTGCCAGTCTTTTTTTTCTTTTTTTAAGTTTTATTTATTTACTTATTTATTTTTGATAGAGGGGGGAGAGAGAGAGAGAGAGAGAGAGAGAGAGAGAGAGAGAGAGAGAGAGAGAGAGAGAGAGAGAGAGAGAGAGAGAGATACAGAGAGAGAACTGAACTGGGGGAGAACTCCCCAACTCAGCACATGGTTCCGCACAGGCCGGGGCCAGGATTCGATCCTCGGTCCCGGCAAATCCCACCCCCCAGCGCTTCAAAGTGAGTGCTTAACCCACTGAGCCATCCCAGCTTCCCTGAGTTGCCAGTCTTAAAACTAAAGTTTATTCTCAGTTTTAAGTTCTAAATTTTAAGAGAATTTTTTTAAAAGATCTATTTTATTCTTTGAAAGGTGAGAGAGAGAGAGAGAGAGAGAGAAAGGAGGATTGTCCAGAGCAGTCTTTATAGTTGTACATCGTTAGTTGTGACATAGTTTCATTCCACAAAGGTGGATGTGGGGTGAGTAGGGTGTAAATCAAACTGTGGGCCTCCTACATGGGAGGTGAGAACCTTTGCCAACTGGTGGTTAGCAGCTGTGCCACAGTTCAGCATATGGGTTTCACGGGCTGGGACTCAATCCTGGGACTTTGCAGTCACAAGGCAGGTGCTCAACCTGTTGAGCTATCCTGGCATCACCTTAAGAGAATGTTTTTAGTGTTATAATTTATATTATCTAGTTTCTCTGTAAAGTTATGACAAAAATTGTCATATTACAAATGTCTTTAAAACAGCAATATTAATTTTCACTCAGAATATATTTCTATCAGCTCACAGTGGAGCTATTGGCAGTTAATAATTTAATGGCTTATCATTCAGTTTGTATTTTCACTTTCTATTTGTAATTAACCATTCTCAATAAGCATAAGCAAGACAGATTTTGAGTTCAAACCCCTTTCTTCATTTAAATGCAAAAAAAAAATTAAAATAGAATTATATAAATAACAGCAGTAAAGGTCAGCAGTTCAAGATTTAAAAACAACTCCATGAAGCAGACTCTTTTAGGTGTTGAAAATATCCCTTAAATAATTTTAGCTAAACCTTATCAATATTACCTTTTACTGCTTTAAATCTAGTACCTAAAATTAACAGATACTTCACTTGCTAATATAGATAGAAAGTATTATCTCTTATCAAACAAATATGTAGATATTAATTCAAAAGCAATTATAGCTTATCAAATTTTCAGAAATATTGAGATATTTTATTAGAGAAAAGTAGAAAAATGAGATAGATATAGGTATTATAGTTCTTCATATTTTAAAATTTAATCACATTTCATGAAATAAAGAGGGTAATAGGAAAGAAACAAGCAAACTGTGTTTTAAAATATATTGCATTTGGCTTATTAAATTATCTTGCAAGTAAAATGGTTCTTTATTAATTAACTGTCTAAAGTGTAAAATGCAGGTGTCAGATTTCAGCACTTTCAATGTGTTTGGTTTATTTTCAGCCACAGAAAGCAAAGTTTTCTCTCACAAGTGAGCTGCACTGGGCAGATGGATTTGTTATTGTATACGACATCAGTGACAGGTCTTCATTTGCTTTTGCAAAAGCACTGATCTACAGAATTCGGGAGCCACAAACTAGTCATTGTAAAAGGTTAGATACGTTCCATCCCTCTCTTCTTTCTCTTTAGTAAATCATCATATAGCTGTAAGCATCATTAGGAAGAGTTTAATACAGACTTCCAATTACAAAATTTAACAGCCCTGAACAATTCACTTTCTATTCTTCAGGAGTTACACATGTAGTAAAAGGAATAAGATGAGAATACTTATATCGTGGCTGACATAAATAGTTACTTGCCCTGAGTAAATGGCTATTTTACAAGACAGCTTCTATTGTTAACATGACACTCATTTGTAAAATAATGGTCCTCAGTGCGCAAGACAGTTTGTTTTACAACCTTTTCTCCTCATTTCCACAAAAATGTTAAGGATACTAAATAAATTCAGATTTATTACATTTGGCATCTAATGCCTAGTCATTTGGTTATTCAATCTATCAGAGCAAAAGAGACTGAATAATCAAACTGTTACAGAGTCTCAGTACGAGAATGCATTTTTTTCTATTTCACCTCCTAAAATAAAGAGCTGATCAACAATATTTCATCGTTGTCTTGACACAAGTGACTATGAATAGACATAACTGTGCCTTAAAACATTCTTGCATTAGTAAGTATAAGTTCATACATATAAATTTCCCATTTTAATTTTTCCTTTTCTTGTTTTATAGCCTTTTGCATTTAAAATATTTATTTTTAGTCAAAACGCTGATGTAAGGGACTCTGTGTGCTCTTGGCCAAATTTTCCCGTTCAGTTTAAAATAACATTCTAATCTGGGAAGCAACAAACAACAGTATTATCACTGAAAAGTTGTATAGGTGCTTTTTCTATCTATTTTAAGTGCCTACAATCAAGAAACCATCAGATAATAATTGATAAAGACTATTTCCCTGGAGTCAGTTGATGTATATTCTTATTATCAGAATGACCTTAGATAAATCCTTTAATCTCTAAGACCTCATTTTTCTCATTATAAAATTGATGGACACATGGCAGGAGAAAAAAATGTGATTTTACTAAGGTAACTCACAGCTCTGATTTCTTAAAATAGTGCTGATTTTTTTTTAAACTCCATTATTTCAAGCGTTAAGTGCCTTATATTTGAGCATCATGACCTAGGTAAGGGACAGTAATAACATTTCTTTGATATTCCTCCAAATCAAAAGAATCACTTAAGAATACTCAAATACATATAAAAAAATTACATTTGACATTTTTCAGGCAATCTTCTTAATGTACTCACTAAATAATTTTTAGGATATTTTTCAGTTCTCAATCTGTAGATAGACTAGAAAAGCAAAATATGGCATTGTTTTATTAAAATTACATCTATTTGTGAATTAACTATATACATAGTAAAAGATATTATTAATAACTTTAAAAGTCTAAAACATACAGTACTTTTCTCACCATGGCTCACACTGCCATGTGAATAAAACTAATTTTTTGTGGTCTCAGAGCAATATCTCTTTAGATACAGTTGAAAACTGCCTTTTGTTTATTTCATCCCTACAGCAGCTATCTGACAAAGTTTCATCCTACTTAGGACTAGTAGTCTTAAATATATTCTTCTAATGAAAATGTTTTAGGAATATTTTGTTGTAAACAATGAGAATACATTGATATTTGTGGAAGATACTATCTTATCAAAAAACATATTTCTTTACTTAATAATTTTAAAATTTTTAAATTACAGTTGACATATATTGTATTAATTTCATGTGTACAACATAGTGATTACACATTTATATAACTTACAAAGTGATCACCCCGATAAATCTAGCACTCATCTGATACCACACATAATCATGACAATATTATTGACTATATTCTTTATGCTATACTTTATATCCCTATGAATATTTTGTAATTATTATTACCAATTTGTACTTCTTAATCACTTTCCTATTTTTATCCATCTCTCCAACCCCCCTCCCATTGGGCAACCATCAAAATGTTCTCTGTATCTGTGAGTTTGTTTCTGGTTTTGTTTTTTTGTTGTTGTTGTTCATTTATTTTGTTCTTTAAAATCCATGTATAAGTGAAGTCATATGGTATTTGTCTTTCTCTGCCTGACTTACTCCACTCAGCTAATACCCTCTAGATTCATTCATGTTGTTGCAGATGGCAAGATTTCATTCTTTTTATGGCTGAGTAATATTTCATTGTATATATGTACCATTTCTTCTTTATCTACTCATTTTTTTTGATGAACACCCAGGTTGCCTCCATATCTTGGCAATTATAAATAATGCTTCAACGAACATATGGATGTACATGTCCCTTTGAAGTGTTTTGGGTTTCTTTGGATAAATATCCAGATGAGGGATTACTGGATCCTTCTTTGTCTCTTGTTATAGCCTTTTTTTAAAATCTATTTTGTCTGGTATAAGTAGTGCTACTGCAGCTCTTTTTTGTCCATTTTTATTTTCATGGAGTATCTTATTCCATTCCTTTACTTTCAGTCTATATCTTTCAATCTGAAACAAGTCTCTTGTAGGCAGTACATATAAGGGTCTTGATTGCTTATATACTCAGCCACCCTATGTCTTTTGATTGGAACATTTAGCCCATTTATTATACATTGGAAGTAATTGTTAATAAATATATAGTTATTGCCATTTTATTATTCATATTTTTGATCCTCTTCCTCCTCCTTCTCTTCCTCTTTCTTCTTCTGCTTCTTTTTCCTGTCCTTTAACATTTCTTGTCATACTGGTTCGGTAGTTACAAACACCATCTTTTTCTTGTCTGGGAAACTCTTTCTCTCTCCTTTTATTCTAAATGATAGCTTCTCTGGTAGAGTAATCTTGGTTGTAGGTCCTTGTTTTTCATCACTGAATAGTTTATTTTAATCCCTCTGGACTTTGAAGTTTCTGTTGAGAAATTAGCTGATAATCTTGTGGGAGCTTCCTTGTAGCTAACTAGCTGCTTTTCTCTTGCTGCTTTTAAGATTTTTTTTTGTATTTAACCTCTGAAATTTTGATTATGATGTTTCTTGGTATGGGCCTCTTTGGATTCATTTTGCTTAGGGATCTCTGAGCTTCTTGGGCTTGCATTTCTATTTCTTTTGCCAGGTTAGGAAACTTTTCAGTAATTATTTCTTCAAATAGATTTTCAATTCCTTGCTCTCTCTTTTCTCCAGCTGGTACCTCTTATGATCGACTTGATGTTGTCTCAGAGGCCCCTTAACCTATCCTTGCAATATTTTTTTTTGATTCTTTTTTCTTTTTGTATTTTATTTGGGTATTTTCTGCTACCTTATTTTCTAAAATAAGGATTCAATAAGGAGATAAAGCCTCTGCTTTATCTAATCTACTATTGATTTCCTCTAATGTATTATTTATTTCAGTTATGGTATTCTTCATTTCTGACTAGTTGTTTTTGTTTGTTTGTTTGTTTGTTTTCTATCTCAATTTTTATGTTTTCTATTCTTTGTTGAAGTTCTCACTGAGATCATTGAGCATCATTATAACCAGTGTTTTGAGCTCTGCATCTGGTAGATTGCTTGTCTCCATTTTGTTTAGTTCTTTGTCTGGAGCTTTGTTGTGTTCTTTCATTTGGGACATGTTCCTTTGTCTCCATATTTTGCCTGACTCCATGTGTTTGTTTCTATATATTAGGTAGAACTGCTATGACTACTACTATTGGCAGGGTTGCCTTATGTGGTAGGTTGCTATGACTACTACTATTGGCAGGGTTGCCTTATGCTGCTTTGGGGGCCAGTGGCACAATCTCTCTGGCCTCACAAGCTGGGTGCTCCAGCAGTGTTTCTTGTGTTGGATTGTATATGTCTTCCTGTTGTGGTTGAGCGTTGGTTATTGTTTCCACATTAATGGGAGAGATTGACATTCAGGCCATTTGGTTGTGAGGACGGGCCTTTAATTTAATGGTGGAGCTGATGGGTAGGTGTTGACCCTAAGGAATAGGATTTGCTTTAGTGGGGCTCTGGTGCATGCTGAGTCTGCCCTGTGGTGTGCCATTTGTGGAGGTGTTTGGGTGGTGCTTTGGTTTGGTCTGAAGCTGACCACCATGTGTGGTGGTTCTGGGGTCTCTGGGAAAGTTTTCTGTTTCAGGCCAAAGGCAGCTGTTGCCAGTGCCCTGCCCAGGGACACTTGGTATGAGCTAATAAGTGATCTTCAGATGGCTGCCACTTGTTTTGGGTTTGGAGGTGTCTAGGAAAGGCTTAGCTATTTGTTACCTGATGCTGGCTGCCACCAGTGCCAGGCTTGATGCTGATTAGCAAGAGATACTTAGCACTCCAAGGCGAGATGCTGCTGCTCTGGGAGATTTTAGGGAAGTCCTTAGCATGAACCAAAATAAGCCTTTTCTGTAGAAAACCCACTAGAAGCAGCTGGGGTTGGCCTGCAAGTCAAGTGGGACAGATTCTCAGGGCATCACCAGGGTAAGGTGAATGGTATTAGCCAGGGTGGTAGAGATTCAGATATGGCGCCCACCTTTCTCTGCAGGCTGAGTCAGGGAAGGCTCAATGAGGGACCAATGGCTTCTGCTAGCTGTTCTGTCAGTGAGAAAGCTGCTCCTTCAACCCTCATCCTGAAGCCATACAATTTAGTTTTCCTCGTATGCCCCTGGCACGGTTCAAGTTGCTGCCCCAGTGCTAGAGCTCAGAGCAAGTGAGTCTGCCAGTGAATATGACCCTGCGTGGCCTCTTTAACCCTTTCACTGTGTGTGACGCTAATGTCTTGTCATGAGTTGCTATTGCTGCTATGTGTATGGCGTGTATGTCTCGTCTTGGTTTTCTTTCGCATTTTTCACCTCTCTGCGTATTTTATTGTAGTACAGATGTGTATGGCAATGCAGTTTACGATAACACACTTGTATTTTATTCGCTGGATGGAGCCACGGTCACCTTCAAAATTTTTTTTCGATACGTATGTTGTATCCAAATGTCATAAGTGAAAATTTTTCGGCGTTTGACTTACTTTGCAAAGAAATAACACAAGGATTTTAAAACTACATTTTCATTTATTCAACCTTTATTTTATACTTCTTTAGTATTTTTATATAAAGAAAAATCATAATTTTTGGTGAAATATTTTACTTTCCTTCTGGGCATTTGGTGTTGATGTTACAGATTTCCTTTGCTAAAGTTGCATGTGCTGAATGGAGACTTTTGAGTGCACCAGGAGTGCTTATAATTAAGGTGACCAACCGTCCTCCTTTAGGGAGGACAGTCTTCCTTTTGGAAGTTCTGTCCTCCCCCGAAAAGTATCCTCCTAGATGTCCTCCTTTTTGACCTGTGTTCAGTTTTTATCCACAGAACTACCAGACATTAAAATAGATGACAATTGTCTATTTGAAGAAATTAGAAAACTGAATATTCATTTAAATTCTGAAAAATTGGTCGAGTGGGAAAATGAACATGTTGAAGTTGATAAAAGATGGATGGAAATATTCAACCATTTCAAAAATGCACATATACCATATGAAAATTTACTTCTTCTAGTCCAATTTACATCGTGCTGCCCTGGCACTAACACAGTAGTTGAAAGGGTATTTTCAATTGCTAATGATTTTTGGACAACTGAAAAATCAAGACTGAATATTGATACTCTACCTGCAGCACTTGCTGTGAAATTCAATATGAAAAATAGTTCTTGTACGAATATTTCTAATATTTTGTTAGAAAATGACACATTAACAAAAAATATTCATTCAATTGAAAAATATTCATATTAAATATTTAATCATAATATGCCTGCATTATCTATTTATTATATTATAATGCTTTCTGTTTAGTTATTGTTGCAAAGAATAAATTTTTTTTTAAAGATTTATTTATTGTTTTTGTCAGAGAGAAAGATACAGAGATAGAGACAGAGAGAAGGGGAAGGGCCCAGAACAGTCTCCATAGTCGCACATCATCGGTTTTTCCACATAGTTTCATTCCACAGGTGGGCGCGAGGCTGCACAGGGCAGAAACTGGGCCGGGGTCTCGCCCCAGTGAGAACTGAATTGGGGGCGCTCCCCAGTTCAGCATATGGGTCCACACGGGCCGGGGCGGGATTCGATCCTCGGTCCTCGGGGCTGCAAAATGAGCGCCTAACCCACTGAGCCATCCCGGCTTCCCAAGAATAATTTTTTTTTATTTGCAATATTTGTTTCTTTAATTTATGTCCTCCTTTTCATTGGAAAAAAGTTGGCCACCTTATTATAATTCTAGAAGGTGGTGAAATTGCTCAATGCCTCTCATTGCGTGTGAAAAGTAGCAGAAGTGTAATAGGGCATTTTCTGACATGGTTTTGACGACAAAAGCTGTGACTCATCATCGGCGGTGGATCAGGTTAGGAGGGACAGCGATAAAATACCAACACAGCGAAAGGGTTAAGCGTAGCACCTGGAACTCCAGTAGTCCCCAGTCTCACTCAGCCACAACCCCTCATTTATTTATTTTTTCCATAGCCGTAGGTTTGGGAACTTCTCTTTCTGGAGCTGAAATTCTGAGCTGGGGAGCCTGGTGGGGTGCTGGGACCCCTTGCTCCTCAGGGGGATCTCCACAGCTGAGATATTTCTTCAATTTTTAATGGCCCCATGTGGCTGTGGGGGGAACCCATTCCCATCCCTTCCCCTCCCACCAGTCTTGATGTGGCTTCTTGTGTATGTCCTTTGTTATAGGACTTCTGTTTAGCTAATCTTTGGGTGGTTCTCAGTTGCATAGTTTAGTTTTAATTTTGATGTGGTCATGAGAGGAGGCAAGCACAGCAGTTACCTACTCTGCCATCTTGAGCAAAAGCCTTCATTTTTCTAAAATAAAAACATTGTGTGAGGTCAGGAGATTGTGAAATTTTCTCTGGTGTATATTATGATGGATATTAACAAAGGACAAATAGCAATGAGTATTAAATAATACTTTTTCTGAGGAAAATTATATCCAAAGTATTCTATTATGGTTACACTTTAGTAAAGACTTAGTCCTCTTTCAATTGATCAGTGACTAAAAATGAATATTCAGTAAGCATCTTTCATTGCCTGGCATTGTGCTAGGTATTTTTATACACACCACTTTATTTAATCTCTCTGAGAATTCTATGTGAGCAGGACTACATTATCATTTTTTACATATAAGGAAATTAAAAATGGGGAAGTAACAATAATACCGTGTTAGTAAACAAAGCCATAATTCAAGAATAGGTTTGTATTATTTCAAATTCAATGCATTAAGAGTCTTGTTGCTTCTGTATCATTTACTACATTCTACCTAAAATAATTTTTGTATATAAATAGGCATATGTGTCATATTATACATACATGACCATAAATAAAAAACATACACACACAAAATTTTTTTCTGTTTTGGTCAATAATTCTTTTGGATATAAACTATATAATAAAAGTAACTTGTTAACACAATTTGCCAAATAATTTTGTATCTGTATTTCAGAGCTGTGGAATCAGCTGTGTTTTTGGTTGGTAACAAACAAGATCTCTGTCATGTGCGAGAGGTTGGCTGGGAAGAAGGGCAAAAACTGGCACTGGATAACCGATGCCAATTCTGTGAACTGTCTGCAGCAGAACAGTCTCTAGAGGTAGAAATGATGTTTATCAGAGTTATCAAGGACATCCTAACAAACTTCAAACTCAAGGAAAAGAGAAGATCGAGTGGATCAAAATCAATGGCCAAATTGATCAATAATGTATTTGGGAAGAGAAGGAAATCTGTTTAGATATGTGATCATAGAGGATTTATTATATTAGAACATTTCAAACATTCATGCGATAATTGAATTTACCTTTTCCTTGCAATTAAAAATGTAATTTTCTTAGAGATATGAAACATTTAAGCACAAACCACAGCAGTGTTTTTGTATATGTAGTTTGCCTTTTTTGGTTCTTTGTATCTTGTGCACTCTGCTTGACACTTAACCTTTTCTTTATTACACAGAATAGTGCTCAGCATTACCTATTGGTGGATTACTATACAGGTTGCTTACCTAATAAACTTTGCTAATGTAATTTTATTAAACTACTGTTGGCCTCAGCTTGCCTTTATTTTGTGTATTTATTTTGAAGAAACATATATTTATATATGTAATATATTATAAATCTTAATTTATCTGCTTATTAAAGTTCATGATCTAGTTCATAGAAACACATGGATTTAATTATAAAGTGTCATAACAATCCAATGAGTCACTTGATAATACACATACCAGTATTTTACTCATAACTTAGGCCTTAAGAAGTTAAATTTCTTATCCATAAGTACATGGTTTGTAGTTGGTGTGTTGATGAGAAAACCTGCCTTTCCTTGTATGTTATTCAAACAAGGGCAATTATAGTAGAAAAATTAACTTATACGGCTAAGATTCTTTTCATATCAAAAGATTAGTCTGTTATAGTTTATATAGAAATCCATATATCATAGGAAAAGAAAATAGTAAAAACTTTTTGGTAAATATGTAACCTTGAAGATCTTATTGCACTGAAAGAATTGTTGTATCAGATACAATAATTTTGGGCTTTCTCGGATGATTAGTACTTAGAAGTCCTTCAGAAGTCAACTGTCTACCTCCTGGACTTTAATACCACTGCTGCTGCCTTTGGCAATCTTGTCACTTGTTAAATTTCAAGTAGCAGTTCTAGGTCTAACTTCAGCCAAATTGCTGATAGTTAAGATTAGGTCTCAGAAGAGTCACACCAAGGATACAAGCAAAGCTTCCACACACTTGGTTAACACGTATTGCCAATAACCTGGAGAACACGGGAGGAAAGCTTGAGTAGAGAGTGGTAGGCCGCAGTGGGGAAGGTGTTACATGGACTATTAGGCTGGGTATAAAAGAATTCATTGCCGTGGTGCTAGTCACCATAAATTGTCATTTAACATTTTAGGAGTGACACCTAGAGCTCTTTTCTGTATTGTTGCTGTTTCTTAGAAATCTAACCTTGATGATACATTTGAGTAAAAGCAGTGGAAATAACAGAGCTTTGTGTGGTGGTATATAAAATCATTCAAAATGTTCATAAAGATGGGTAAGTTAAAATTGATATGGTAGCTTGGACCCCAAAACCCACCATCTGACTGTATTTTCTGGGACAATTCAGAGGAACCTCCTTTCCTAAGGCAGGGAGGAATACACTGGTGAGGGGGCACCATCAACAATGAAAAGCCTAAAGGTGGCTTTGCTCTATAGATTAGAGTTGACAGTAGTTATCCTACTGTCAAATTGTGTTCCTCAATATCAATGCAGATGATAGAGAAACTTGGATACCAGCATTAACTTGTTGCCTGTTACCCACCTACTGAGCCCTCAAAGAAATGATGCCATAGTCAAGGCAGAAACTCCACTTGTATTACTGACAGGTTGAAAACTTAGAAGTGGCATGTTTTATCACCTATATTGTGGCAAACTCCATATTGTGAGCTTATACATAGCTTCTATTCCTGACACCAAGGACACTGTTATAATGGGTCCATTACATTAACAAAAAGGTGGTCAAGAAAAGAGGCAGGCTATCTGCTGAGCAGGTCATTCTGTCCACCTGGTTGTAAAGTGATTTCTCATTGGTAGATGCTGTCCGGTGGACATTAACATGACACACAAAGATATGTTAGTAATATTTTATGTGCTCTCTGAAAGATCCACTTGCATGCTTTTCCTCCAGTCTTCCTTGTCATACTTTCCTCTTATAGATACTTCTGAGTATCTGGCAAAACCACCGATCACTGCTTAGAAATCTGTACCACATGATACCTTTTCTGCCATACAAGGTAGGCAACAAAGTATATTTGTTGAAGCTCTGGCAAACAGGATTATTTCCTTTCACCAAAGAACTTCATTGGTATCTCTGTGTAGAACTGTAATGAAGTGCAACATTCTTTTGGCACTAATACATCAAGCTTAAGAGACAAGCTTCTTGTCTACTAGGAATGGTCAGATCAGATTACTACATAAATTAGAAATACATTTCTATAATGTTACTGTGGTTAAATCAATTATACACTTTTTGGTTGACTTTTATAGAGATTTCATTAATATTTTATAATCTTTATATTGACTGTATATTTAGATGTACACTAATATACATATTAGTTTTAGCATTGATACTTTAATATGTTTTTGTTTTGTTTTGTTATAATTATTTTCCTAGATAAACTCAATTTTAGAGATTTGGTCTGCATTCTTTTTTGTTGTTGTTGTTAAATTTAATGGGGTGACATTGGTTGCTAACAATTAGATAGTTTCCCGATGTAAAAGTCCACATCACATTACCCATGCATCGCATTATGTGTCCATCTCCCAGAATCAGGTCCTCCTCCACCACCACATATCTGGTGCCCACTCCCACCTCCCCCCACAACTCTCCCTCCCCCCTTATTCCCCCTCTCCAGGTAACCACCAAACTATTGACTGGATAAAGAAGATGTGGTACATTTACACAATGGTCTTCGTTCTTTAAAATTATTTTCTCAATTATAAAAATAAATTTTGGGGGATGATTTGGAGTTAAAAACAACATATTTATTCATGTTACAGTGATGCCTTGGAATTTGAACTTAATTCATCCCCGAGCCGTGTTCGACTTCTAAAATGTTCAAGTTCCAAGATGAGTGGGCATTTGGATAAAGCTACAGGTTGTACAGTCGATATGTCCCATGTGAACAACATGTTGGCATTTGGATTTTAAAGCAGCATTCAGATTTCAAGGCAAAATCAGCTTGATTTTTTGTTTGGATTCCAAGTTGTTCAAGTTTTGGGATGTTTGGATTCCAAGGTATCACTGTATATGTAAGACCTCTACTGTCAAATATGTTATGAAAATTTTTTCATAGTTACTTAATCCATGTATATGTATCTGTAATGAGCTAGAGTTCAAAATTTCTCTATTAAAGATATGACATATATATTAAAATTTTTTTATTATATTTTAATATTTTAGCAAAATGGTCTGAGATGATACATCTTATTAATAAGGAATATATGAAACATAATAATGAGAACAAGCATTCTCACTAAAAAAATAAAACTATGTAAGGTGATAGATGTGTTAATTAATTTGATGGTGGTAATCATTTCACAATGTATACATATATCAAAACATTATATTGTACGCTTTAAATATTTACAATTTTATTAGTCATTTATACCTCATTAAAGCTGAAAAAGTTTCATTTTTTTTCATTGAAAACATAATTTATGGGTTTTATGTTAATTGTTGAATTTATTGGGATGACATTGGTTGGTAAAACTTACATAGGCTGCAGGTGTGCAATTCTGCATTACATTATCTATGTATTGTATTATGTGCTCACCACCCAGAGTCAGGTCTCTTTCCATCACCATATATTTGATACTTCCTACCTATTCCTGCATCCCTCTCCCTCCTTACCTTCAGGTAACCACTAAACTAGGTGGAATATAAAACTGTATTTATGCTTTAAAAATAATTTCTGTGAGGCAACTTTAGAAATGAACTGTTGATTTTTCAGAGTGATATTTAAATTTTTTTTTACGTTTTATTTATTTATTGTATTAATTTTTTGACAGACAGAGAGAGATACAGAGACAGAGAGAGAGAGATGAACTGGAGGAACTCCCCAGTTCAGCATATGGTTCCACATGGGCCGGGCCCGGGATTCGATCCTCGGTCCCTGGCACTGCAAAGTGAACGCTTAACCCACTGAGCCATCCCGGCTTCCCCCAGAGTGATATTTAAAAGTAGTGGGTTATTTTCTTTCAATGATGTGACAGTTTTAAAACATGTTCACATATTTTTGACATTTTATCAAAGATTAATTGTCCTCCCCTTGACTATGGGTTATCTTTGTTGATTTTTTTTCCAACAAATGGAATGAAGTAGAAATAATGGGTAGGATTTAATGAGAGCAGGTTGGTGAAGGAGCTAGACCTCCATCCATTCCTCCCTGGGACTCTGCTTCGGAAGTCATGAGTCAAGATTTATGAATCTGGCTGCCCTGAAGGCACCAGACTTGAGATACCATGTGGGGTTAGTGAGCACACAGCCACCAAATACATGAGTGATCTTTAGGTGACTCCAACCTCTAACCTTGGACTATCCCAGCTCATGCCAAATGGAATCTTGCCCCACTTGCAGATTTGTGAGCATAATAAATGGTGTTGCTTTGGGGTTGTCAAACCACTATGTTTGGGGGTTGCTGGGTGGCAATAGATAACCAGAACAGATAGTTCATTATAACTTTCAGTAACTCAGCCAATATAAAATGTTTGGCTTTCTTGTTGGGCAAAAACAGGCTGTAAAAAGGATTCTTCTGAACAGTTTTAAAATTATCTACAACGTGAAGTTGTCCCAATATCAGTTTTCTTGTGAATATAATTCACATGTAAAGTAACTTGCAAATCTGAAAATAATGAATTGCAGTTTTCCAAAGTGATAAAAAACACATATACTTACAGATAAACAAATATATCAATATTAGATCATAGAATGTTGTAGGTTGTGGATAGCAAGTGTGTCTATAAATCTCAGATAGTTAAGCTGTATCTCTAGGCTGGGAATTGCCTATGCTGCTCCTAGTAAAAAAAGATGCTGTCATTTGCTTTGGATGAGCTTCAGTGAGATAACACATAATGAGGGGCAACAGCTGAGGAAGGGAATGCCAAAGGGGAGGGGCTTTTGAAATGGTTTTGATTTAACGCAAGGCATGCACTATTAATAAAGAGGTGGAATGATACCTGCATTTTTTATAGGTTTATAAATTGGCTGTAATAAAATATTTTACATCTTAGATCACTAGGTATTGTTTCGTCTTATTATGGGAGATATCTATCTAGAGTTGACTGAATTGTATTAATCCGAACCTAGTTTAATGATGCCTTAACATTTTTATGGGGGAATTTAATGTTTGCAATATCCATGTTCTTTATTTGAAAGCATGACTTATAGGTTTCTCATCTTCCTTAAATTATGAAATCTTTCAGCTAATAAAGGAAAATGATTATAGTTTGCAAAAAAGGCAAAGTCATTTAACAATCCATATAACTGTCTATTGTAGGACTTTGCATAATAATTATAATTTAGCTATTGGGGTTTCTAAAGGCAGTTATCAGTCATACGGTACAATTCTTGGGGGAATCAGGCAAAGCCCAAAATATTTAAAATGTTTTAAATTCACAGAGATAAAAGGACATAGAAATTGAACACCTTCTCTACTCATATAGTGACAATCTATTATTGTCAAAGCCAAGAAGTTCCTCATAATTTTCAAATGTATAAGCCACCACAAATTATTTTTCTGCCTTTTGAAGAGATATAGCTTAAGTTTACTTTCAATAATGGAAGCATAAATTTATTTTAAGGAGAAAATTAACAGACTACAAAGTGTTGCAGTGTGAAATTTGAACATTTTAGTAATCTTAGAATAACTAATGTATAAAGAATCGAGAAAAAAAAACAAAATTTGAGAGTAAAAGGTGGAATTACTTGTTATTGTATAAAAATATGATCATGAGTTGCCTCTGTAATTTTTAGGTGAATTTAATTGGCCTGAAAATGAATATTTAACACTAGACAAATGGAGATATTTCAAAACATACATTAAATTAGACTGATACTTTTTCCAAATATAAACTATTTAAGTCTTTAAAATTTGGATGTATTTCTACACACAAACACATGTAGGGGTTAAAATTCTTGGGGTGAGTTGGAAGTAGAATGTTTAATATATTCAAACAACAATTATAAAAAATAACTATTTGGTTGACATTTATCAGAAGATTTTGAAGCCTAGAGTAAAAGAATGTTATGTTTTACTGATGTGGTTATTCTCCACAACAGAAGAGGTTTTGAGCAAAATATGCTCCAATATAATTGATTATTTTAAATTGCTATTTATTTTTAATGACATATTTTTGAAGCTAAACATATTTGTAGACTAACACACATAGTTGTGAGTTTGTGTATTTGTGTATATAGATACACTACTAGTGATTATATAATATATATATATATATATATATATATATATATATATATATATATATGTATATTTATCACCAGTAGGTGATATCTATTAAAGAACTTCAATATTTTACACATATTGGCATATATTTTTTAATCATGTGTGTTAATTGAGAAATTGACTAGTTAGGAGGACTGAATGTGCCATTTCACAATCTTCTATTAAAATTTGTTTTTTGTAGGGAAGCTGGGATGGTTCAGTGAGTTAGGCACTCATTTTGTAGCCCCAGGGACCAAGGATCAAATCCTAGCCCCAGCCCATGCAGATCCATATGCTGAACTGAGGTGTGCTTCTCATTCATGAGGCCCCCAGTTTGGTTCTCAACCCCCGGTTTGGCACCTGGCTCAAGGGGGTGTGCCTCGCATGCAGGAGGCCCCCAACCTGGTTCCCACTTTGTGCAGCCCCCTGCGCACCTATGTGGAACAAAACCATGTCAAAAACAGATGAGGTACAATTATGGAGGTTGCTCTGGGCCCTCCCCCTTCTCTCTGTCTCTGTCTCTCTCTGTCTCTGTCAAAAACAATAAAATAAATCTTTAAAAAATTTTGTTTTTTGTAATTTGAATTGTGACAGTTTATAATAGCATGAAATTTTTATATGACAGAAGTCATATAACAGAAAATCAGTGTTTCTATTAGATTGGTGCAAATGTTAATTGTGGTTTTTGCATTGTTGAAATTTGCCATTTGATTTTGGGATACATTCTTAAATAAATGTGGTTATGTTATACATCATTTTAATGCACATTTTTCGCTTTATGTCTTTTCCTAGTGACTTATTACTTGCTATTTATTTTATATTTATTTTGGACCATAGAAATTATGTTAGACAAAAAGCAAATTTGAGTGATTTTGTTTTAGTTTAAAATGTATTTTAAAGCAGTGGAGACAAGTCACAACATCTACAATGCATTTGGCCCAGGGACTGCTAACAGATGTAAAGTGCAGCGGTGGTTCAAGAAGTTTTGCAAAGGAGACAAGAACCTTAATGATGAGTACCACAGTGGCTGGCTGTTGGAGTTTTTTGTTTTTTGTTTTTTTTTTAAATATATTTTTATTTATTTATTTTGACAAAGGGAGAGAGAGAGAGAGAGAGAGAGAAAGAGAGATACAGAGACAGAGAGAGAACTGAACTGGGGCAGCTCCCAGCTCAGCATATGGATCCGCATGGGCTGGGGCCGGGATTCGATCCTCGGTCCCCGGCGCTGCAAAGTGAGCGCTTAACCCACTGAGCCATCCCGGCCTCCCCTGGCTGTTGGAGTTTGACAATGACCAATTGAGAGCAATCGTTAAAGCAGATCCTCTTACAACTACATGGAGAATTTGCCCAAGAACTCAACATTGATCATTCTATGATCACTAAGCATTTTAAGCAAATTGAAAAGGTTTTTAAGCTTGATAAGTGGATGCTTTATGAGCTGACTGAAAACCAAACAAATCATCATTTTGAAGTGTTATCTTCTCTTATTCTACACAACAACAATTAGCTAATTTTCGGTCAGATTGTGATATGTGATGAAAAGTGAATTTTATATGGTAACCAGTGATGACCAACTCAGTGGTTGGACCACGAAGAAGCTGCAAAGCACATCCTGAAGCCAAACTTGTACCAAAAAGGTTATGGTCACTGTTTGGTAGTCTGCTGCAGTTGGGATGCACTACAGCTTTTTGAATCTCAAAGAAACAATTCCATCTGAGAGGTATGCTCACCAAATCAATGAGATGCACTGAAAACTGTAATTCCTGCAGCTGGCATTGGTCAACAGAAAGGTCCCAATTCTTCTCCATGACAACACCTGACTGCACATCACACAGCCAATGCTTCAAAAGTTGAATGGATTTGACTATGGAGCTTTGCCTCATCTGCCATATTCACCTGACCTCTCCCCAACTGACTACCACTTCTTTAAGGATCTTGAGAACTTTCTGCAAGAAAAAAGCTTCCACAACCAGCAGGATGCAGAAGGTGCTTTCCGAGTTTGTTAAATCCCGAAGCACAGATTTTTATGTTAGAGGAATACACAAAGTTATTTCTCATTGGCAAAAATGTGTTCAGTGTAATGGTTCCTATTTTGATTAATAAAGATGTGTTTGAGTCCAGTTATAATGATTTAAAATTCACAGTCCAAAACTGAAATGACTTTTGCATGAACCTAATAGCTGAATTGAGAATTGAAGTGAGATAAAATTATAGCTTTTCTTTGTGCTACCTTCTTGACTGAAAATATACAATTTGCCTGGTGACAGGTAGCTACAATGTGTTACCCTTTTCTTTACTCCTAGCTTGCACACAAGCTTTTCACCACCAGAAAACTGGCTATCATTCCCTCTCCTTCATGAGAGTGATTTTCTGAAATAGCTACATCCCTTATCTCCTACCACTCAGGATCCATCACCATCTTCTGTTTCTTTAAATACTCACAGTTAGAAAAATTAAGAAAAACAGTGGTGCCAAACTGTTTCTTAGTTTGTATAGTACTCATGGGTAAGAGTATATACACAGATGAAGTAGAGATTTAGTTGTTAGAAATGGGGTAGAAGCTCAAAGAGCTATGGTTTAAATTGTTCATGTAGAGATAGCATTTGCTTAAGAAAATGTTTTTTTAATAACAAAAAACAATTTGTGTTCTGTTATTCATTTCATATTGTTTCTTCCCTTCAACAAGAAAATGGAAAGTCTTGGAATCACCTACCACCATAATAAGACAAAAACTAAATCAATTCCTATTACATATAGAAATTATGCTGAGGTAGATACAACAATCAGATTTCCAGTATGAGAGTATTTGAGAGAGCTACATTATCCCCTTTCAAAAATAATGATTAAGAGGGCAATGAAGATAAGGTAAAATAGGTGAAACTTTCTTGGCAAATAAGACCATAGAATGTCTTTCCTTTTATAGGGATTGAGAAACATAAAACAAATAATTTCCCCCACCAACGTATGCATTAATAACAATGGATTTAAGAAATACTTCTTATGATAAGAACATAGTGGGGGAAGCCAGGATGGCTCAGTGGGTTGAGCGCTCACTTTGCAGCGCCGGGGACCGGGAATCGAGTCCCGGCCCCGGCCCGTGTGGAACCATATGCTGAACTGGGAGCTACCCCAGTTCAGTTCTCTCTCTGTCTCTGTCTCTGTGTCTTTCTCTCTCTCTGTCAAAAGACAATATAAATAAATATTTTTTAAAAAAAGAAGAGAATTTCTAAAAATAAAAAAGAACATAGTGATATTAATCTGGAAGAAAAAATATGTTTAAAAATAATTTTTAAAATGGAATATAAAATCAGAAGTCTAGAGGAGACTTTTAAAATCTGAACTGTGGCAATAAAGAGTTGAATTGGCATTACACAAAATCAGTTAAATGACATTGATGTAAAGTAAGAGAAAGTTTTTAACACAGAGGACAAAGATATAAATAATATATTTAAAAGCATATCATAATATATATAAACATAGGTATGAAGATTAGACTCTAACCTAAACTAATAATGATACATATTTCTGGAATGTAAATTCAGAAATCCATCTCAGAAGCTAGAATCCCTGGAAACCTGGGATGGCTCCGAGTGTTAAGTGCTCGTTTTGCAGCTCCAGGGACTGAAGATCAAATCCTGGCCCTGGCCCATGAGGACCCATATGCTGAACTGGGGTGCACTTCCCATGTGGAGGTCCTCAGATTGGTTCTTCCCTCTGGTTTGGCACCTGGCTCAAGGGGGTCATACCTCCCATGTGGGAGGTCCCCAGCCAAGTTCCAGTCCTGTGCGGCCCCGGCCCACCTGTGTGGAATGAAACCATGTCAAAAATTGATAACATACAACTGTGGAGACTGCTCTAGGCCCTCCCCCTTCTCTCTGTCTCTGTATCTCTGTCTCTGTCAAAAACAATAAAATAAATCTTTAAAAAAAAAGAAGAAGAAAGAATATTTATCCTGACAGTACAGGGAGATAGAATTCTGTATCTCAAATATAATTCATTGTGTTTCAGAAACAAAGGAACAAACATTTCGGTCTTACAGAAAATAAAAGCAGGTAAGAATCAATGGATAGAATTTGGCATGCCTTAATTTTTTTGAAATTTTATGATAAGTTAGTTAAAAAAGTGAAAAGTCTAAGGGGTTTTTAGTAAAATATCTGCAAAACTGGTTATAAAGGTAGACACATTCTAGTTAAAATATATAAACAAAAGATAATTTTAGTTATGCAAATGCTTGCAAAAATATACCCAATTAGTGTTATTAAAAGATTATGAGTTTCAATCCCAATATGTAGAGAATAATCAAAATAAAGAAATTAAAAACTAGAAGGCTTTAATATAAAAGAGAAATAAGTCTAACTATATGCATAGAATAATATATGTGATACTATTTGCCACTGGTGACTCTAAACTGACTTTCAGAAACAAACCTATAGCTTCTCGCATCTCATATTATTTCAAGTAGACTTTGTAATAGCACAGAAAAATACTATTGTATAACAGTGTGGCTAAAATAATTATGTAATGTGAACTACATAATCATTCTTGAATACATGCTAGGTGTGAGCTAAATGGTTTAAATACCGTAAATATTTATATAAATATATAAAAGTGCCTGCAAGGAAGATATTGCCTCATTTTACATAGCTTAGATAGTTATATCATGTATTTATCTCAACATAAATAAAAATATTTATTTGTGTCAAAGGCCAGGTATTGCCTGAGTTGGGGATTTGCCAATAAATGTGTTATAAATGACTAAACTGCTCTCTCCACCACATAACACTCCCTCAATACTACTGAAAATTATACACACATTTAAAATTGTTTCTACAACTGGTTCTGAATTTTATGGGGAAATGCCTATGCTTTAATAAGTATAAAAAGTAATAAATAATAAGTATGAAAAGCAAGATATGAAAGTATGGGTAAATAAAACTTCATTAATGTACAAATAAATGTATCTAGAAAAATTATTGCAAAGTAATATGCCAACAGATTATTATCCTTTGGGTGATTTTTCTCTCTGTGCTTTCCAAATTTTCTGTAAATGGACATTAATAACTTTTCTAATAAAAGACAATTAAAGATTATTTTATGTTTATAAGTATTAGACTTTATTGGGCTGATTTGCATAGTCAAAAATTTTATATGAATTATAAAAATCTGTGCACAACTTAATTTTATTATTAAGCTCTTATAATCTTTAGTTTTCAATCTAAATCAAATATTATTAATCACATTTATTAATTTTTTGTTTTAAAGATGATTTATTTTTTCCAATTTCCTACAAAAGCATGTGTTATATTTATAATTAGAAAAAATATATATTTTGGGGGATTTTTTATTAAGATAATTTGCATACAATAAAATGTACATGTTTTAAGTATACTGTTCATGAAATTTTAACAAATGTATTAATTTATGTAACTGTTGTTAAATCATGATATAAAACATATTCTCCATCCTGGAAACCTCCCTGGAGCTACTCTCCAAGCAATCTGGAAATCAGCTTGTCATTCTTCCATAAACATAAATATAACTTTATAAACAATGGAAGGAGCAATTATGAACTATAGAAGGAACATGCAATATCCATGCAATGAATAAACCCACATGACATTACTTCAAACTTGAAGAAAGTGGAGTCCTTGTGATTCTTCTTTACCACCAGCTCCCCAGGGCCTTACCACAGTGTCTGGCACATAGTTGAAGCCCATAATGTACTTATTGAATACATATTTGAATGAATATTATATGGCATATTCTGTGCTGTTATTCTTTAATAGTCTCACTATAATATTCTTTTATCATAGAAACACATCCTATTAAGTAGAAATTGTTTAAAATGAACATAAAAGGACAAAGAACAAAAGTGTTGATAATTTTTTTATAACACTCAAATTATTTCTCCCAGAGTATTTAGTATTATTAGTGTGCTGTGTTTCTTTTATTCTGATCTTTGCTCTTATAAATATAAAACACTTAAATTCTTTTAACAAAAAACTACAACAATGAATGTTTATTAATACTTTCTTATGGACTAGGCTTTGTTCCAGGTATTGAGGGAAGAGCAGCAAACAAACCATATAAAACTTCATACCTCAATAAACTTATGTTTTTGTGGGAAGATAATGGTACAGAAAATATGTAAATTATACAGGATGTTAGACAATAGTAAGTGAACAAAGACTACAGAGAAAAATAAATAATCCCAAAAGGATGTGTGTGTCACAGGAATGGGAGTGAGAGCGGGGACTAGTTTAAACAAAGTTAAGTATGGTGTTCCTTAGATCTGAGCAAACAGGTGATAGACGTCAGGAGTGAAGCATTCGAGAAAGAAAAGGTTTTATTTTTTCCCCGAATCCAAAGTCATGTTTCTTGGAAGGTGGAACCACATAGGCAGTGGTGGACAGAAAGGGCCAAGTGTCACCGTCCTCAGGGATGATAGCTGTGATAATGAGCAAAGGTTGTATGATGTTGCAGGGCTTGGACGCTCTCCTACACACATGGTCTCTGGGCAGGTACTTCACGATGCCCTGGGTTGAGCCCAATGGCAGCCCAGCAGGTAAAGGGAGCACCACCCCTATTCTCTTTTAGTCCCCAGTGACCAAGTTCCAAAGTCTGCGCTGCAAGGGATTGTAGTTCTTCACCCAGTAATGGATCTCCGTGTGCCTCTACAGGTGGACTTCCTCGGTGAACTTGTAGCTGCCCTCATTGTACTTGAATGTCCTCCCCCCTTGCTGTGTCTGATGTGCACATAGGCTGTTCCATCACTGTGAAGGTCTTTCCATGAATCTTCCAAGTGAGGCTGGCCCCGTGCCTCAGCAGTGGCCCCTTGTTCGTGAAGTGCTGCTCAAAGAACTCACTGTAGAAGGGCCCCTCAAGTTTGGTGCAGCCGTGCTCCTTCAGACTGGCTTGAATGCTCAGGTCTTGCCCCAGAGGGTGTCCTGGGAGGGCTTCTCTCCCAAACGCCTTCTCAGATGCATGTTGAAGTTGGCCTTCTAGGTGAAGGCCTAGCTACAGAGCGTGTACACGTGGCCTCTCATTCCTATGCTAGGCCTCGCTGTGCATCTTCAGGCAATTTGGCCGTAGGCCCAGTGCCTGCAACCCTCACAGTCAACTTCTTCCCGTGGTGCCTGAAAGCCTACTGCAGCCGCAGTTTCATGCAGGGCACGAATCACTTGGCCCAGATGGCATCAGCGTGAAACCTGGGGGCTTCGTGCTTCTTGAGTCCGTGGCTGTGCAAGTCCTTCTTCATGAACTGCTGGGATCAGAAGAACACTGATTTGTGGGTTACACCCCCGGTTAGGACAACATTCACACATGCAGCTCCTTCCTCCAGTGGAAGATCTGCTGGCACACGGAGCACGTGAGGGACCGTTACCAGTGGTTCCTACAGCTTCAGGCTTCACGCTCCAAGAGATTCTCGGGATGAAAATCACACTTCCCACATTTAGGGCACTCAAAGGGTTTCTCTCCCGTGTGTTTCCATTTGTGGGCTTGTAGATAACATTTGCTGAGAAACACTGAAGAAAAAGAGACTTTCCTCTCACTTGCTGTCTCTTACATGCTTTGAATTCCAAATAATCAACATGGAACAGTGAAATATTTTGGGGTGACATACTCTAATTTCCTTCCAACAAATATGGATATCTTCTAGGATTACAAGGTAGGGTGCATATTTTTGTGGTACAGAGCGGACTGGGGAGATTGCACCAGAAAGAAGTATTTTAAATAATGGAAAAAAAGTTCTTTCAACATCAAAACTGACCTGGCAGTCAGGATAGGAGAGCAGTCAGGGAGGAAATGAGGGCATAATGTGTGGTATAGAATGTGTGACCTCAACAGTTGTAGAAAATATAAAAAAATTCACAAAGTAGACAGGGACTTGGATAGAATTATCAAATAAATTTATTTTGTTTAATTATACAACTTTTTGGACAGAAAATTAAATGTTAATAGTTGATTGATAAATATCTTAGTATGCAAACTCCTAATTTTTTACCCCATTTTAGGCTAAAAGATGTGTGCATGCATCTGAAATTATGAAGACAGATTGAGTGAATGCATGTTGCAAAGGTGAGGCTCAATCTGACTCATAGTGGATCAGAACTCATTTTAGTGATATATAGTGGCAGATATATCTCTGGACTTTTTGATCCTTTTATTTTTATTTTTGTCTTAAATGTATTAATATTGCTTGTGTTTTCATTTCTAAACATCTACTGTAAAAGCATTGTCTTATATAACTTCTTCAAAACACAATTATAAAAGCATTTCTTTTATTATCATTCAATAATTACATTTCAGTGATATTTTGTTACTTGTACTATAGGAAGCTAATAGGCCTTGTGAACTGAATCTAGAATACAAGTTGCACTGGTAGCATATTCCAACCTCTAAATGCCTTTCATGTCAGCATGAGAGATACCATCAGGCACTTGAAAGCTGCAGCCTATTTATAAAGATACCATCAAAAACCTGCCTGATGTAGCTGACTTATGAATCAATTATCTGAACTACACCAAGTGATGTATCTATTCTGAATTTTAGAGTCATATATTTGAAGCTAAACTACAAACAGATAAACTATTCAACAGCCTATCATGATTCTTATCTTCATGTCAAATGTGAGGAGAAAAAAAAGCAAAATCTTACTGATTTTATTTGGAAGAGTTAAGAAAAAAAGTAAGTTGCTGATATACAAATTCTCTTTCTATAACACACATACACAACACCCAGACACCCAGACACCCAGACACACACACACACACACACACACACACACACACACACACACACCTGGCTGTCGAACACACAGATAAAAAAGTAAAATTTAAACAAAATTCACAACGTGCGAAAGATAACTCTTATTGTAAAAGAAAGAAAATAACTATAAGTAATATGAATTCTCTTAAATTTCATTTCTTAAACAACTGTATATTTCAGTAAACAGAAATGCCATTGTTATAGAGGTTACAAAGCCGCTGAATGTAGAGAAGAAACGATCATGTTAGATCCCTGATTTTTGGAAATCAGCCAAATTGAAGACAGATGTGTGTCCTTTTTGTCTTGTTTTTGCCTAAAAACCTTACAAGGTACATTCTATTTAAGGATCTGTTCTTCCTTTGTAAATATTAATCATCTCAGTTTTATTGCTTTGCCTAGTAGTTCTCAGATTTCAGGATAGTTTTATTCATGCTAACCAAGCTCATGAGAAATGGATACACTAGAATGACAATATATGAATATAGAATGAGAAATGTAGTAAGATTTATGTCTTTTTATGTCTCTCTCCCTCATTTCTCTCTTTCCCTCTCTTTCTCCCTCTATTCCTCCTTCCTTCCCTCCCTTTCTCTCTCTCTCTTTCTCCTCTCTGTATCTCTTCTTTCCTTCCTTTCCTTTCCTTTCCTTTTCCTTTTCCTTTTTCCTTCCTTCCTTCCTTCCTTCCTTCCTTCCTTCCTTCCTTCCTTCCTTCCTTCCTTTCTTCTTTCCTTCCAAGATCCATTGTTTTTATAGTCCTATTGTTCTGACCAGGGTCAGAATTATCAACAGCATTTTACTCATTGTGTTTCTAAGGATTACATTTACTTCAGTGCCTACCTAGTCCAGTTTGACTTTTGTTATTTTATTGGATTATTTTAAAGATTAAATATACAACTTGGAAATTTTAAATTTCCAATAAACCTGGAGAGAAAGAAAGTAATAATATATAGGGAAATTTTGCCTCTTATAATATTATTATTCCTTTCAGACACAGAGACAAAACCCACATCTCAGTCATGTGAAATAACATTTGTATTTTTTGCCATGAAGTACTTAGTATTTCATGACTCATTTTACAAATTGTTTTTATTTAGTGGAAATATTCGGACATTTTAAGGTTTAAAATTAATTATCTAATAATATTTCTGATTTTATAGATGTGTGTATTTAGCATGAACATTATTTTTTAATTTCAGTTTTCTTCACTTAAAAAATTCCATAAAGTAAAATGATATTTCATATGATTTTAACTATCAATGTGCCAATATTTATTTACTTAATCATTTAAAATTTTATTTTATGGGTTTAAAGTTTATTTAATCAATGTTTTGTAGTTACACATTTATGGGTTTTCAATTTTATTGAAGTAAATAGTACTGTACCATGTGTTATTATACATATAGTTTTTATAGAATCATTATATAAATAAGTTAAAATTCTAGAATGAAAAAATGTTAAATGATAT
Source organism: Craseonycteris thonglongyai (assembly GCA_004027555.1). Classification (NCBI taxonomy): domain Eukaryota; kingdom Metazoa; phylum Chordata; class Mammalia; order Chiroptera; family Craseonycteridae; genus Craseonycteris; species Craseonycteris thonglongyai. Next base: position 6,630 of record PVKE010003588.1, on the reverse strand, counting down.
GCATTGTTTTACAACTTTAATAATTATTACCAAATTACTTTTTAGAAAATCTTGCAACTTATACCATTTCCAGCACCATATGAAAGTACTGTTGCTTATACATTGCTCCTTTGGTTTTTCAGCATCTTCTGCATTTAGTCCCCAGGAGACTTTTCTTCTTGTAAAGTAGATTTTCTATATTTGCCAATATTCAGTTCTACTATAGAAGAAAGGTAAGTGAATGTGATAACTCATGATTTATGCACAGGTAAGTTAGCAAACTGTAATGCATTTTAGAAAACTAAAGTAGAGCATATATGTGTGAATGCAAAAAGGGATTGAAAAACGCCAAGATACTTGCCTAATATTTACTAAATATACTAAATATTTAGGCACTAAATATACATAAGGCATCCATTGTGTTAATATTCATGACACACTAAATATACATGAGACAATGAATAGTCTTGCAATCTTAATTCAGTCAACATTTGATGACTCCTATCATGGCTCCCTGAGTCTTCTGCCCAAGGAACACTCAAACCCCAGTTTTTTTTTCTTGTGTCCATAGCATCCGTAGGGAAGGCTGATACAGCAGAGAGAACGTATGAACATTGCACACTCCAAGGATCAGGTAATATTCTTTCAGTTTAATTGCATCTTTTCTGAAGTCTCACTCAGAAGCTCACTCATCTTTTTCACTTTCCTTTGTACCATGTACTTTAAGTGGACTCAGGTCATTCAATTTGTTCTGTGAGGCTTTCTGTTCCCTGATCTCTGGGATAGCTTATCTGCTGGCATACTTGGAGGCCACCTTCGTGTGAAGATAATTTCCCATATGACACTTCCTTACTTTTGCAGCTATATGTTTAAAAGTGTTGTGATACAGTTTAAGAAATTTTAGGTGCTTTGTGTGAAGAATTTTAATAGCACACAGTATTGGTCAGAGGGCAGAAAAATGGAAATAAATGTACTAAAGGATGTGTTAATTTATACAAATGCTCTTTCAACTTAGTAATTATTCTGCAATAAGCTTGCAGATGTACACAAAAAGATAAAACTTTTAAAGAACATAAATATACACTGGGAGATTAAAGAATAATCTAAGCCCCTGAGACCTCAAAAACATACAAAATTTAAATAGAAGGTATAGAAGTATGCATAGCAGGTTCCCCTATTTATAAAAAGAGAATGTAGCTTTACTCAACACACACTTTTCATAAAATCTTATATGTCTGTGTTTTTGTGTATCTGTATATTTTTACCTGAAATTTTTTTTGAAAAACACACAAGCAAGCTTATAGTATTTATCTGTGGTAATAAAACGGAGTTCTGTAGGAGGAATAAAAATTACTATTCTATATTTCTTTGTTTATCATATATTTATTTCTTATAGTGCATGTATTATTATATTGATGATAAGAATAATAGATTTATTGGGAAGCCAGGATGACTCATTGGGTTAAGTGCTCACTTTGCAGCCTCAGGGACCGAGGATTGAATACTGGTCCCGGCCAGTGTGGATTCACATGCTGAGCTGAGGTGTGCTTCCCATGTGGGAGGCCCCCAATGTGGTTCTTGCCACTTGGTTCAGCCCCTGACTCAAGGGGGGGTGCCTCCCATGCAGGAGGCCCCCAGACTAGCTCATGCCCTTTGAAGCCCCCACCCACTTATGTGGAATTAAACAATGTCAATGTACGACTGTGGAGACTGCTCTGGGCTCTCCCCGTTCTCTCTGTCTCTCTCTGTCTCTGTCAAAAACAATAAAATAAATTTCAAAAAAAAATAAATTTAATGTAAAAGTAGTAGTTATAAGCTCAGATTCTGAACTTAAGCTGTGTTAATTGCACAATTTTATGATTTTGGAGAGGTGCTTCTCATCTATAAAGTGTGAATGACCAGCACTTACTTCCATAGAGCTGTTAGCTAAAAAAAATATTTTCTTGATATATTTTTTAAATTGTTTTTTATTTTTTTAATTGTTTAAATAGTTAAATTGGCTAAGAAAAATATTAAGAAGTTATTGATACATAATGAAAATCTAATAAATGTTAAATATTATTATTTTATCAAATGTAATTTTACATAATTCTATTTCTGATATATTCCTCAAAAAATCTTTGTAATGACTTTTTCATTGTTAGACATTAATGTAGATTCTAAAAATAAAAAAGTAGAATGAAGAGAAAGTACGGTAGTAGCTTGAAATATGGCCAGAACAAGGATACATTTGGAAGAAAGAAATGAAAGAAAGAAGGAAAGATGAAAGAGAGAAATGAACGAGGGAGGGGAAGGAGGAAGAAAGCAGTCAGAGAGAGAAGAAAGAGAGTAGGGATAGAAAAGAAGAAGGAAAGAGAGTGAGGGAGCAGAAGGAGAGAAAGAAAAGAAGGAGGAAGGAAGGAAGGAAGGAAGGAAGGAAGGAAGGAAGGAAGGAAGGAAGGAAGAAAGAAAGGAAAGAAAGAAGGGAGGGAGGAAGGAAGGGGGAAAGGAAGGAAAATAAGGGATTTTTAGGAAGCAAGGTACTAAATTCCACTTTTATCACTAATATATAATTTTGGACCAGATCAATTTTTAACAAACCATTAAGTGTACAATATTATTAATTATAGGCACAATGTTGTATAGCAGATCTCTACAACTTTTTCATCTTAGGAAAACTACTCATTTTTATATTTTTTTCCCAAGAACAAGAGCATTTTGGGCCTTAAGGAGAGAAGTGATGAGCGTGCATAACATGCTATACAAAAGTATTTTGGTATTTTGGTCATCATGTTCTTGGCTGGCTATTGGTTCATCAGAATCAGTTTAATATCACATTTTAAAACATGGATAAAAGACTTTCTGCTTCATCCTGTATAGCACTGCAGTAGTGGAACAGATTATCACGTAATGTATGGTCAGAGATGACAGTGTTTTCAGGGAATCTCCTTAAAAAGATGGCTTTACTTTGGATATGTCTATACATGAGGCAGAATGAACCATTCTAGATTCCTTTTCGCTACTGTTGAGTTACCAGGAAGCATGAAGAATGTGTTAGCTGCTGCCATTGGAATCATCCCATGATATATGTATCTTACGTGCAAACTAGGAAATGCATAGGAGAAAGTATTCACCACTATAAGTGACGATGACAAGCTATGGGCACATATGTGGCTGTCTTGGCTTAGGAAGAAACTGTTTTCTATTTTTATGCACCGAACATTGTTCTTTCATCCTTTCAAACTGAAAGAGGGACCTCACACTTAAATAGTAATATTAAAGTTACAAGACTCTTAGATCGAGTGGAATACGTCTTTAAAACTACTCAGAGAGCACAACCATAAAAAAGATGAACAGCTAGTGTGGTTGCCACAGAATAAACTAAATCAACCAATAATTTAACCACAGTCTTGAAATAAGAATGGTTTTATTATTAATGTAATATATATATATATATATATATATATATATATATATATATATATATATATATATATATTAACAATTAGGAGCTTGGAATTAAAGAACAGAACACATGCTCCAGAACTCATTTAATTTATACATTCAAAGAGTTTTAATTAAAATCTTATATACTACATTGCAAAAACTACTTTTGTGGTAGCTATGGTATATATGTTTTGTAGTTTATGGTTTCACACACGCTGGGACCTAACAGTTTCACTAGATCCTAAAAAATACCTTGGCATAAAGGTCATTAGCTGCCCAAGTGGGAAAAAATGATGAGTTACTTAAGCACCTGCAAATTCTAGATAAAGAACAGATTGCATGCGTGTGTGCAATTCTCTCACATCATAATAGAAAACCCTTGGCAGTCTTTTAAATTCTTATTGAATAAGGTTATAGTTGGGGCTACACATGGATACACCTGAGCCTGCAGGAGGGAATTGTGTCACCTATAGTATAGAAGAGAAATGGTCGATAAAATAGGCACCACAGCATCTGACACTGATTGTCAAGAAATTCACTATCAGTGAAAACACATATGATTAATTATAATATAACATCTATAACTGCAGCTATAGCAGCTTAGCTGTCCTGGGAACCATTTCAGCATCAAGTTATATTCGAAGAAGTCACAAATCTAGTCTACAAAACACTGAAAAATAATGTATATCTTTGCTAAAATTTTTCAAATAAGTTACCAAAGATATTATGTCACATATTACTGAGCCAAATACCCTAAAAAACACTTACCTTTGCAAATTTCCCCAACTAGTCTTAGTCATTACAGAAGTCTTCCTCTTACTAGTCTTTCTGATTTTATCCAAAACATATTTTCTCTTAAAACACCAATCCCTTCTTGATAATATTATCTCCTCTTTCTTTTGTGTTTATAGATTGATTTAACCACTTTCGAACTCAGAACCTCTTCATCCGTTATGACAAACAATGGTTCCCACTAGAAACCTCCTTAGAAAGCAGAATTAAAGAAAAATATTGCTATTTGTCCATGTCACACTAGTAAAAAATGTCTTGGGACTATAGGGGAGTTTTCTTTTCTTTGATTTGCTTTCTCCTTTTTTGTTTTTCTTTAATTTCCTATTCTGTTTTTCCTTTTCTTTTCTTTATTATGTCCTCTTTTCTTTATTTTTTCCTGTGTAGATCAGGAAAGTTTTCACAGAAGTGAACTGTTCATTGGCCATTCCTTCAGCAGTTTCCTTATACTTAAAATCAATAATTTTTACCAAGGACTGAAATGCTCTCTATATTATCTGTCTTTGTCAAACTATTGGACCTCATCTAGTTACAGAATGCAAAGTCATCGAGGACTGAAGCTAACTTTTGGTGTGAATTAAGGCAAAGGTAAACGTTGTACTTATGTGAATTCCACCAAATACACTAAAAGAGCATGTGAGTGTGCATAAAACACATGCACACCTTCTCGTACTTCATCTCTAACAGTTGCTTCTAAGCAGTAAAATAGACCATATATAAAACAGAAGGAAAAGATTTGTAAAAATAAACAAATGATCAATGAATTTCTGGAGGCAATAGAGTTGCCCCAACAGAACTTTGTGAAGATAGTGAAACTGTTCTTATGCATTCACTCTCTTCTTGTCTTTTAAATCTTCCACCTTCTACTCATCTCTGTTGCTTTTATAGTTAATGCCTATGAAGTGGAAAAAATTGGACATACTTGCTTTTCAAATTAAAGCTTCACACTTACTACCTGCAAGATTTGTGGCAAGTTACAAATTTTTCTTTGTTTTAGTCATCACATCTTACAAAAAATATATATGAGTGTTTATTTAATGGACTTGGAAGCAGTAAATCAGAGAGCATATTTAAAGAACTTAGTGTTCTGTATAGCAAGCAAAAACCAATCAATAAATGTTTATTACCTCCTCACTTTTCTTTGTTGGGCTAAATTTTCCTGAAAAGGACTAATATCAGATTACACTAAAGGGAGAAGTTTTGTCAGTGAATTGCTTGTCTTTAGGGCCTTCAAATTTTAATTTTATAAGTAATTGTAAAGTATTAAATATTTCAATTTAATTAATTATTTTAATTACTTTAATCCCCTATATTAAAGGTGATTCTAAAATGTCTGAGTTGGCAGAATTGAGATAATATTTTTAATAAGACTTTTCTTTTGTAGATTATAATAATAGAATATTTGATTCTATTAGTCACAAATATTCTTGCACTATATTCTTGTCAATATTATAATTTAAATACATAAAACATGCAAGAGAAATTAAGCATTATGAATTCAAATCTTTACCTAGTTACAGATTATCAACATCTGGTTATCACAGTTTTACCATAAACATAAAGTTTTATATCCTGCACTAGATTCCATAGGAATCATTAACCTCTATTTCTAATAAAACTTCATAATTAGTTAAGTGTAGTTGTTAAATAATTTCTTTTTATAGTAAAAGCTTTACAATTAACAAGCCAGACACTGATTGAAGCCATTATCAATTTCCATGTGATTATGATAGCTTCCATAATAATCTGCACTCCATTCACATAGATTAAGTGGCACTTTAAAGAGCAGCATCATTAGCTTTGTTTTCACAAAAAAAATGAGAAGAAATCATATTTTTTATTTCATGGCGTCTCAGATTTGCAAAGTAACATCAAAGCTCTCAGACAAAAGATATATATAACACTGTATATAATTTTGAATATGACTTTTTTCTTCTAAAATTATGTTTTGGGAACTTGAATTCATTAATATATTTTTACAATTATTCATTTTTTATTTAAATTTAAAAAATCAAACAGTAACATCTGGAAACTTGTGCAATTACAAAGCAAAACACAATTAACTATTATTAATATTTATCATTCAGAGGCTATGTGTATAAGAAACATAAAAATGATCCCAGAAGGGGAGCCCAAGATATAACAAGAATGCATCAGGTATATTGTAAATGTGGTTGAATCTAGACAAATAGGGACAGTGTCAAACAGTGAAATATTTTTTTTATTGAATAGATTCAATTAAAAACAGAACTAAATGTCATGAAAGAGCATACCTTTTTTAGGAGAAGACTAAAGAAAATAACTTTATACATTGTTACATTACATGTGCATTTATAACATGAATACTTTCAGTTCTGATTGGGATAGAATAGTTATTGAACGATCAGCATTATAACCTTGTACAGCTAAAACAGTGGTATTTTTTTTTTTTTTTTT